>LKNJ01002196.1:0-72507 GCA_002120245.1 Maccullochella peelii
AATTGTGGGTGTTGTTGTGTTCACACCTGTTGTAGCAACTGTTGTTGAATCTGGAAAGACAAATGTATAATTCTCTATATTAGACTGAGAGGTAACATCTGATGAATGAAAATCAATTACAGACACATTTCAAAAGCAAAAGTCGTGAAAGAATTAGTTTAAAGTGCTAACCTGTTACAAATGTTGTTGGAGTTGCAGCTGTTGTGGTGTTCATATCTGTTGTAGCAACAGGTGTTGAATCTAAAAAAACACATGATGCGTTAAGTAAAAACCTTCAAGTGGAGATAAAATTGCTGAGAAATTCAAAACAAATGTTAACTAAGGGAATGTTACTCCATGCCTTATTCCTAAAAACTTACTGGTAACTACAGTTGNTGGTGACATTGTGGGTGTTGTGCTGTTTATATCTGTGGTAGCATTAGGTGTTGAATCTGCAAAAGACCATTTTATAATTATGCAATACATTTCAAATGATTTTTTAATTTTTATCTTCATCATAAAGAACATTTTGCAGTTATGCATCCCCTACTTTTAAAAGTAATATCCTTCAAATTCAGAGGATTTACTGAAAATGTTTCAACAAATGTTAAGCAGATGATTGTTAGCCATCCCTTATTCATAAATACTGTACACACTGGTTACAGTTGGTGGTATACCATGCAAGTTTTCATATTACAGTAAAAACAGCACACTTATAACAAGTAATAGTACTGTACTGCTACAGTTACTTGTTACAGTTATCTTTGGTGTTGTTGCGGCTGTAGTAGTATTTAGATATGTTGTAGTAACAGGTGTAGAATCTAAGTGGAATATTTCACAATTATTTATCATGAGTTCAGTCTAGAATGACCATTATACATTTATGTGTCACATAAAATAATAAAGAGTAATTTAGAGCAAATGTTTAAACATATACTTTTCTGCAAGTCCTGAGGTAATGATCACAACACATACATTTAATGCACTGTACACTTTTCACCCACTCAATTATCCTGAAATGTTGCTGGTTTAGTTGTGGGTGCTTTAATGTTTAAATCTTAACCTCAGGACTGTTACCGATCTCTTTTTTCTGTTTACCAGGAGGTGTGTCTGTAAAGCCCAGTTCAGACCAAAGTTTCACAATGAAACGAACAGAAACTTGCAACTACTTGCAATGTGCCGGTCTGCAATGGACACCTCTGCAACTTTTCCCAGCGATGTTCTAAAACGGTTTTCATTGGACTAACCATACACAATTGATTCAACTATTATTTACAATGTCATGCATAAGAGTTAATAGCAATATAGACATAAATTTAGCCAGTGTTATTTATTTCTTACTTTAGTGTTTTTGGTGGTTGTAGTTGTTTTAGTGACATTATTATTTTAGCAAAATCTTAAACTTTTAAACATTATCTGAGAAAGTAAAGTCCATATTCTATTTGAAATATATGTGATTATGAAAACATACCAGTTATCACAGTAGGGGTTGGTGTTAAGATTGCTGTAGTGTTCTGTGTTGTAGCAACAGTTGCGGTGTCTGTGATTTTAAGCATACAATTAAAAAAAATCTTTACTGAAATACGAAAAAAACATGACACCAAGAGAAATTGCTAAACTTCTGTATGTTAACCACTAGATGTTTGATCTATGTTTTGGTATTTATGTTACAATCATTTAATGTTGTTTATTCATTTAGCACTGTCTTAGTCTCAGTCTTACTTGTTGGTGATGGAGAGGGTGTTGGAACAGGACAAACTGTAAAGTCTGTAAAGATAAAAAGAGAGAAGTAGATATGAACTACAAACAAATATGGACACTGACACTTCTTTGTTAAGTACCACTTTCTGCTTATTTCCACATCTAGTGCAAAACTGCTTACTGTGCTGATCAACGAGCTGGCAGTATTGTCCATTAGGAGGAATGCCATGGATACATCCACATGTTTCATCAGTGATGTTGTCACATGATCCGTACATTAAACACTTGTCACATGACCAACGATACTGATCCTCACATCTGCACTGGAAACCAACACTGCTCGGAGAACAAACTAGGGACAGTGATAGAAAATATGAGGATCATTTACAAAGAAATCTTGGGTAACACTTCATTTTACAGGTCCGCGAATTTCATGGTAAGTAGGTGACAATTAGCAAGTAACATATTTGAAATTTCTTGGAAATTACCCCCAACACTTGGTAACCCAAGAATATTTCAATAAATGACCTTAGAGTTAAACTGTGTGTTCCTTGATGGTATGTCTTACCCCTGGCTGTGATTACTGTTAATATGCATAGCACAGAAGGCTGAAATGATGAAACTGTTAGCTAATGCTAGCCTTACAGACTGGCAACGATACTTGAACACTGGGGAAGTAGTGCAACAATGGTGTTAACACAGCACATCACAAGTAGCAACAATCCTGTCAGCTGATAAGAAGGAACTAAAAATAGAATTGTATGTCCCTTGGCTGCGTGTAAGAGCTGTGTGCAACCTACTCAACAGAGGGCATGGGGTAACCCCATGACAGACACGATCAGCAGAAGTTCGGCAGAAACTAGTTGGAAGTTAAGCTGCAACAACTCACTTCAATTAACTTCATATTACTATCCTGGAAATGTATTAAANGTTGGGGTCATTTTCTTAGATTTTTGGGGCAAATGTTGGCGTAAGTTGGGGGTGATTTGGGAATAATCTCCAAGAAATGTCAAATATGTTACTTGCTAATTATCACCTACTTACCATGAAATTTGCAGACCTGTAAAATGAAGTGTTATTGTTTTTGCACAAAGTCACTTTTCAACTTGAAATTATGCAGGGCATATACATTTGAAAACCGGGGATGTACAGTCTTAAAAGCGTACACCTATGTGCAATGGGTTCTATTTTTCTGGTCCCTCAGTGTGCAGTATATTTATACTGTTGCTGTGTATTATTTGTGTACAGTTAAAATATGATTGAGCTCAGTTTATTGTTTTTACCTGTAGAAATGTTGACGTCAGATACTTGTACTTGGTTGTTGATGATGATGGGATAACTGATGTTGTTCAGAATGGTCCTCAGCTGATTTACTACTGTAACATCTGAGATGTTCAACTCAACAGAAATGAGGTATTCATAAACAATGGGTGGACCTGTGGGGAGATATTAAAAGAAATATGGTATAACGTAACAACTAGATGTTTGGTATTTATGTTACAATCATTTAATGTTGTTTATTCATTTAGCACTGTCTTAGTCTCAGTCTTACTTGTTGGTGATGGAGAGGGTGTTGGAACAGGACAAACTGTAAAGTCTGTAAAGATAAAAAGAGAGAAGTAGATATGAACTACAAACAAATATGGACACTGACACTTCTTTGTTAAGTACCACTTTCTGCTTATTTCCACATCTAGTGCAAAACTGCTTACTGTGCTGATCAACGAGCTGGCAGTATTGTCCATTAGGAGGAATGCCATGGATACATCCACATGTTTCATCAGTGATGTTGTCACATGATCCGTACATTAAACACTTGTCACATGACCAACGATACTGATCCTCACATCTGCACTGGAAACCAACACTGCTCGGAGAACAAACTAGGGACAGTGATAGAAAATATGAGGATCATTTACAAAGAAATCTTGGGTAACACTTCATTTTACAGGTCCGCGAATTTCATGGTAAGTAGGTGACAATTAGCAAGTAACATATTTGAAATTTCTTGGAAATTACCCCCAACACTTGGTAACCCAAGAATATTTCAATAAATGACCTTAGAGTTAAACTGTGTGTTCCTTGATGGTATGTCTTACCCCTGGCTGTGATTACTGTTAATATGCATAGCACAGAAGGCTGAAATGATGAAACTGTTAGCTAATGCTAGCCTTACAGACTGGCAACGATACTTGAACACTGGGGAAGTAGTGCAACAATGGTGTTAACACAGCACATCACAAGTAGCAACAATCCTGTCAGCTGATAAGAAGGAACTAAAAATAGAATTGTATGTCCCTTGGCTGCGTGTAAGAGCTGTGTGCAACCTACTCAACAGAGGGCATGGGGTAACCCCATGACAGACACGATCAGCAGAAGTTCGGCAGAAACTAGTTGGAAGTTAAGCTGCAACAACTCACTTCAATTTGGTGACCTACCCAGCAGAATTTACGCACAAACTAGTTGGAAAATAAGCTGTACCAAATCACTCAATTAACTCTCTATTACTATCCTGGAAATGTATTAAAGAAATGACTTTCTATTTATTACCTTCTTATCGGGACATAGCGGAACAGTATTATTAAATAATGTTGGGGTCATTTTCTTAGATTTTTGGGGCAAATGTTGGCGTAAGTTGGGGGTGATTTGGGAATAATCTCCAAGAAATGTCAAATATGTTACTTGCTAATTATCACCTACTTACCATGAAATTTGCAGACCTGTAAAATGAAGTGTTATTGTTTTTGCACAAAGTCACTTTTCAACTTGAAATTATGCAGGGCATATACATTTGAAAACCGGGGATGTACAGTCTTAAAAGCGTACACCTATGTGCAATGGGTTCTATTTTTCTGGTCCCTCAGTGTGCAGTATATTTATACTGTTGCTGTGTATTATTTGTGTACAGTTAAAATATGATTGAGCTCAGTTTATTGTTTTTACCTGTAGAAATGTTGACGTCAGATACTTGTACTTGGTTGTTGATGATGATGGGATAACTGATGTTGTTCAGAATGGTCCTCAGCTGATTTACTACTGTAACATCTGAGATGTTCAACTCAACAGAAATGAGGTATTCATAAACAACTGGAGGAGCTGCAGAGGCAGAAAATAAATGACAATTGGAAATGTTAACTTAGTTTGAAAATGTTGAAAGAAAAGAAAAGTGTGACATCAAATGGATCATAGGTGAACAAGATTCTTGTTCATGTGTTTTATTTTCTGATTAAAACCAGCAGCATCTTTTTAGATTTACCTGTTGATGGTGAAGTTGTTGTCAGAGGACACACTGACACGTCTGTAGACAGAAACAAAGATTTGTTGGTGAAAAGTTGTCAAAGCATAGGCACTTCTCTCAAAATAAGCATTCATGAGGTAAAAAAAAAAGACAAATATCCACGTGAGGACTCACTGAAATAAAATAACTGAAAAACTAGAATATAACAAAGGAGAGTCACTCACAATCACTTTTAACATTAGAACAAATCAAGTACAAAATGTTTTAAAAACATGAATTTGGGCATTAAAACTGGGATTAGTGTGTGACCATACGACTCACTTTGGTGGTGTATTGACTGACAGTACTGTCCATCTGTGGGAATAGCTGTGATACACCCGCATGTGTTGTTTGTATCACCATCACATTTCCCATAGGTGGCACACTTGTCACAAGGCCAAAGGTAGTCTTTCTCACAGCGGCACTGGAACTCAGTGTCATCTTGGCTGCAAACTTTAAAAAGAACAACACATTTTTTCTTATGCAAGGCTAAAATGTTTAGACACCATAACAAATTGTACTCTCTGATGGCTTACCTGTGGTGATATCAGCATCTGAGATGTTTATGTGCCTGTTGATTTTGACAGGGAAAGTGATGTTTGCCAAGGTGTTTCTCAGTTGATCTGCATCTGTAGTGTTCACCTCAATGAAAATCTGGTATTCATAACCAACTGGAGCTACTGTTGAAAAAGAGAGTGTAATTAGAAACAATTATTGTCCTCATTTTTTTTTACAAATCTAGGTCATGTGACGACACCTGAGCTAACTCCATTTGCTGAATGAATACATATTTTTGGTTATACTTCTTCATGTACGTAGTCCTACATTAGGCCTATGTAAAATATGAGGTCATCTTCAGTAAAACAAATCGTTAAAATCACATTATTATTTTCAAAAGTATGCTATGATTTACTTTCCTACACATACAGATTACATGGCCAAGTATTATATTTTTACCAGTAAATATTATGTCAATTTGTGTGATGTTGATTGTGTTGCTGAGTCTAACAGGAAAGGTAATGGCCTCCACAGTGTCCATTAGTTGTTCAACCACTGCGAAGTCACTGACGCTGATTTCTACTTCAAGTATGTAATCATACAGCTGGACAGCTTCTAGCAAGCAAAAGATCAAGAAAATGCGTTTTATTACAATTCTTAATAATGCAGCGTTTTACAAATAGAATGAAAACATCAAGATGCTGTTGAAATGTTTAAGTACACCTTTAATAATAAGCCTTAAATAAGTCTCTGTCACCTTTCTTTGGCTGGCAGTATTGCCCATTAGATGGTATACTGTTGATGCACCCACACGTGCCATCAATGATCTCATCACAGGCTTCGTATGTAATACAGTTTCCATTTGACCAAACATACTGATCCTCACATCTGCACTGGAAGTTGGTACCATTTGGGTAGCACACTAAAAAAAACAAAAACAAGAGCAAAGTAGTCAGTGATTAAAGGGTTAAAAGATATGCAGTAGTTTAATATATCCACAGGGTAGTTTATATACATTGCGCACTTGGTTGAGAACTATGAGTAAAATGAAACACAATTATTAGCTCAATCATTGATAGGCCATTTATGTTTGGTCTCTGCAGTCACTGGGCAGGGTAGGGTGGCCTTTGCTGCCCAGTGATACTTTACTTGATACTTTATACTGTTCCTTGTTTAACTTTAACTTGTGCATGTGTGCACAGGCCTTGCTAGTGCCCTGTCTGTGAAGTCCAGGAAGAACGTTTCTGTTGACATACAGTGCACTTCAGAAGTATTTGGACAGTGGCCCAAGTGCGGATTATCTTTAAAAGGTTTTTAAACATGCAGCAGGACAATGAATTAGCTACATTTCCTACACTGTTTACCCAGTCTGAAAGTAAACCTCCTCACCTTAACCTCATGGTACTGGTGCTAGACCAGAAAGTCAAAACAACAACAAAAAAAGTGTGAATGTCCAAGTGGTTACAGCATGCACTAAGTAGATTTACTCAAGTACTGTACTTAGTTACAATTTTGAGGTACTTGTACTGTAACATTTTATGTATTATACTTCTACTTCACTACATTTCAGAGGGAAACCAATGCACTTTTTACTCCGCTATATTTATCCGAGAGATATAGTTACTAGTTACTTTACAGATTAAGATTTTACATAAAAATATATAATAACATTATAAAACACAAAAATATAGTTGTGTCAAAGATAGCAGTGAGGTCAAACTAAAACTACATTGGAATTTTCTTTGAATCACTTTTGATGTTAAGGACATTGATTACTGGGATGACGTCTGTTTTAGTGGTGTGGTGAGCTGTGAATTTCCACCGTGGATCCAAAGTTAACTTTGTAATTGTTTGTCCACAACTTCTTCATGTATTTTACTAATAAACTTGAACAGTGTAGTGGTGATGGGGGTCAAGAGAGCAGGTGCACTTCAGCTGCTGTATCACTTCCTCCAGATATCTGGAGTTAATAGGTGAGAAATTAGAAATTAATATGTAAACACTTGATTGTGTATTGATGTAAAGGAAACGACTGGCCACAGTCATTCTTGTAAGAAACTGTAATGTTATCTCTAATATGAGAAAGGTTTTCATGAAAGAAAATAGCAATATACACAGAAAATCATCAGGAAATACTCTCTTTGTCAACTGTGGGAAAAACAAGAATGGCACACTTGACTACACTTGGCATGCTGTGCCTTGATTCACAGAATTGGCACCCATGGTGTTCAGACCAGAGGAAGCTCCATTCTTACCTGTGGTGATGTCAATGTGTGTGGCATTCACAGTGGGACCCAAGGTCAGGGAAAAGCTGGCATTGTTCAGGAGACTCCTAAGGTAGTCCACTGTCTCAACATCAGTAACATTCAGCTCCACATCTACTGTGTACTCAACCTGCGCTAGCTGTGCTGTAGGAAAAATACAACATGATTTAGGGTATAAAGTATATTTCAGGACATACCATTGTACCGGGATTACTGCACAAATAACTTAGACATGGTGCTAAAGGTAAAACTTTGTGTTTCCTGGGAGGGCTGAGAAATCTTTAAAGATCACACTGAATTTTACATATACTGTAAAAGGCCTGAGGGCTACTGTACAACCAGAGTTTAATCCAACGGTATTAGCCGCTGCAATTGTCAAGAGGAAATATGCATTTAGTCTTTGTTAAATCTATGGACATAGACATATGCAGTAAAAAGGCCAAAATTCTTTTAAAGTGGCACACAAATATTACTAGCATACGAAGTCTGTCAAAAATGTATTTAGTCTTAAGAAATTAAGAAACTAGGTTCAGTTCCCTACGGAGGTCTTTAGCCAGGCACTTCACTGAACACAGGGTGGGAAGCCAGTGAGGGATCATGTTTTTTTTTTCATTACAGTAGTGACTCTTACCGGTTTTCATTTATTTATATGTTTTGTATAATTTTCAGATATTTTTTTATTATTATTATTATTATTATTGACATGTGTGTATTTGTGTTCTACTATGCACAGTCTTTTTAAACATGCAATAACTGATTTTTTTAATACTTGGGGGCAGAGCTCCATGTCCAGAGAGGTGACACTCTGCACTCAGCTGACACTCTGGAAAACATTTGGTGTTTACGTTTATGTATTGTTGGTTTGGACATTAGGGCTCAGTGACGTGATGTTGTTCCTCTAGTGTGTATGTTGACATTTAAAGGTGTTCATCCAAATCTGCGCAAATGTTTCTACATTAGAGGCATTCACTACAACATCAATAATGTAATTCCATTGGCCTATAAGCACTGCAAAGATTGAAATTAGAAAAAAAAACAATGTGAATTTTTGACAACCATACATCTATGATATTCAAAATAATAGGTTGATATTTTGGGAAATACGCTTAGACACTTTCTTGCTGAGAGTTAGATGAGATTGATACCGCTCTCAGTAAATACACTAAATATGAAGCTACATCCAGGACACAGTTAGCTTAACTTAGACCAGAAACAGAGGAAAACTGTTAGCTTGGCTCTATTCAAAGGTGAAAAAATCCACCTCCCAACTCTAAAGTTCCCTAATTAACATGTTGCACCTCGTTTGTTTAGTCCGTACAAAAACCAAAGTTAAAAAACAAGGTTGTAAGGGGGATTTCAGCAATTTCTTGGTTGGTCACAGTGCCTTCCTGGAAACTTGACTGGTTGCCAGCAACCTCACAACAACAAGACTCCAGGCTAATCTCTAAAAGGTAAGCTAATCTCCTGGCTGTAGCTTAATATTTAACAGATATGAGAGCAGTATCAATCTTATGATCTAACTCTCAGCGAGAAAGCCAATAAGTTTATTTACCAAAATATCAAACTATTTATTTTCATATCATTTTCAATAATATTCATTAATCGGACTAACCATTCCTTTTCTCTCTGGTGTGAGGTAGAAAGTGTTCTTCTTCATAGGGCACCTGAGACAAACAAATGGTATCAGGTTCAAACGATTGCTTTGTGTTACTTATCAAAACCTGTGATCAGGCACAAGTCTAATATTTTCTGTTCAGTTCATCGTAAATACAGTGGACTTACCGGTAAAACAGGACTTGAAATATCAATGAAGTTCCCTGTTTCCAAAATAATAAGTGACACTACAAGGGCAAAGATGGTCAAACCATTCTTAGATATTGCCATTCCTTTCAAGAAAGGTAGAGAGGGACAGAAAAAAAAACACAGAAATTATATAGTGATTCCATCCAGCTTTACTTGAAACTTTACTTCAGTCTGTTGTATGTATTGTTACACAGACAATGGGTGTGGAACTTCTCACATTAGTCATAATGTTGACATCTACTACTGAACGCTTTATATTAAGTTCCATGTAATAAACGTTAGTTGATAGGTTATATGGCCCTTATAAGTCTTTATAAGATGCTTATTAACATTATGTGTCAGTAAGACTGTAAGTGTTAATAATAGCATCATAAACACATTTATTGTTAGATTATAAGACATTTATAAGCACTTTTAAGAAACTTGTTAACAATTTATACACTGCTTAAGAAAGTTAATAAAAGCCTTATGAGTTTCTTAGCATTACAAACTCATTTATTGAGTCTTACTAACTTACCTATTCTGTCATTGTTAAACCTTTACTAAGCTTTTTTGCTGCTCTATTACTGTTCATTTATTAGCAGTTAACTATGTATTTTGCATCTACTGGATCTAAAGCAAGAACAATGCCTTATTAAGGTTAATAAATCCTTTATTGTGCACTTATTAACAGTTAACTATTTATTTTGCAGCTCCCCCATCTGGAAGGAGCACTACATGTTGTCAAGGTTGATACAATGTGAATAAAAAATTACATATAAATATAATGTTTTAGTGGTCAAGCACAACAACACAGCTCTTTTGAAAAAAACTGTTTGTTACTTTCCATCATTTTCACGTAAATGGCAGCCACATGCAGCCACAAAGAGAGCGTAAAACATATAGCCTCAAACAGGCCTTTGGAAAAAAATAGTAAAAACAATTATTAGTATAATTAGAGTATCTTTCAACATTGAGGTAAAGTGTATATTGTAAAAGACATTCTGAAAATGTGATATAAAACTATAAATACGATATAAAAAATTGTACAATTGTAACATAATAATGGAGGTAGGTTTTAATTTTAAAAACAACTTTTAAAAAAATCCAGTAAACAACGTTCAAACCTGATCTAGACCAGGAAAAACAACAGTTGACAAGAGGAAGTGTTGTGAGATGGAGGATGACTCTTTTGGTAAGTTTAGAATGTAACGCTATAGTAAAGTTAGCTGGCGCTAGCTAGGTGTTTGCTAACAAACTTTAGTTAGTTAACAATAACATTAGCTAACGTTGCCAGGTCCTGTCAAACATGCTGAACTACTAGCGATGCAAAGTTAGCTCATTATTGTTGGCTATGCTGTGTCCCTGTATGTTGCCGCTTGTCCATCTGATGTCACCAATTGTTAACTTTCTGTGACTTGGTTTGTGTTATGATTTCCATTGGTGTTTTTAGTTCTACATGTATACACCTCTCCTGGACTCCTGGAAGGCATAGTCCATGATACAGATTAATAGTAATCCTGAATTGATATTTCTGTGCCATCCCCAGGTGCTGCCCAAATGGTCCCCACTGCCAAACTCAGTTTCCAAAAGCATAATGCTCTCTTTGTGACCTCATATGACTGCCATTTACGTGAAAATGATGGAAAGTAAAAAATAAATAAATAAATTTCAAAAGAGCTGTCTTAAAGTGTGATTTTGTGCTTCACGGCAAAAACATTTTATTTATATGTAATTCTTTATTCCCATTTTATCAACCTTGACAACATGTAGTGCTCATTCCAGATGGGGAGCTGCAAAAAGCATAGTTAACTGTTAATAAGTGTATTATAAAGGATATATTAACCTTAATAAGGCATTGTTCTCGCTTTAGATCCACTAGCTGCAAAAAGCACAGCTGTTAACAAGCATACCTATAAATGAATAAAAAAATTTTTAACCTTAATAAAGCAACAAAAAAGCCTAGTAAAGGGTTAACAGTGACAGAATAGGCAAGTTAGTAAGACTCAATAAATTAGTTTGTAATGCTATTATAAACAAACTCATAAGGCTTTTATTAACATTCTTATAAATTGTGAACAAGTTTCGTATAAGTGCTTATAAATGTCAATAATCAAACAAACGTGTTTATGATGCTATTATTAACACTTACAGTATATAGTCTTAACAAATAATGTTAATAAGCATCTCATGAGGACTTATAAGGGCCTTATTATCTATTAACTAATGCTTATTACAAGTACCTTAATATGAAGCGTCACTGTCTGTTCATTTGCCATTACTACAAATGGACCCATAAAGGAGAGACAGCTAACACTAGCTAGACCCCTATAGGGACAGAGCGCAAAGTGTCACACTCTGAAACCACGCCCACCGGAGGGGAAAACAATCAGTGCCACAATATGCAACCAATGAAATGCTAACATGTAGCTAGCTAAAAACATTAGGATTCAGCATGTCAGAGGATTATTATTCAACTCAGTGTTGTGGGTCTGTCTCACTGTCCCTTCTCTAGCTAAGATACTGTAGTTAGCTAAGGCACTTGCTAACATAATACTGCATAGCTTTCTGATTTAGCCACATTCCAGTTGCTTACTGTCAAAATGCTTTAGCTTAACTTACAGCAATATATTTAGCCTAAAACTGACATTTGGATATATGACTTAGAATGCTTGCTGCGCACGTAGACATACTGAGTGTCGGATCCCACAGTTTTCCCACTCTTCCTCACGTCTGGATCCACTTTTGTCTTCTTAAAAGTTCAGTTTTTGGGTTAGGCAGCTTGTAAAAACGTAGTTCTGGGTTCTTTACCCTGTTGGTAGTGCATCCCACCACACAGCAGCTTTCAGGCATTTTTCTGTTTGCTACCAGACTGAAGTGACAAGGAGGCACCCTCACACAGTACAAAGTCAATGCAGAGCGATGAATTGTTTTCCCCTCCGGTGTGGGTGGGACTTAAATGTGCTCTGTCTCTATGCTTTGTGTAATGTGAAACAAACACCACACTGTGTGTGTGGGAGCTGCCAATGACAGCAATTGCTGAAAAATTATGAACATTCATGAAACAACATGAAATTTAATTCTGTACTGTTGTAATGGGTTAGTGGCAGAGACAGAGATCCGAAAAACAAGGGCAAATAAAACCAAAACCATCAGCATGGCCAGAGAGTGAGAGTACATGTTTTTTGTTATTTGGGTGAACCCAGGAGACAGAAAAGTCTGGCCCATTTGTGCTCCTGACTCATATCCAAGCTAAGTGTGACATAGATATCAGATTTTTATTTAGAGACAATACACAAACCTCACATTGTTTTCATTATACACACCTTTAATGGCTGGTCCTCAGTGTAACTTTAACTGCATTGTTCAGAGAAGCTTCCACATAGTGTTGGCTGTGAGGCAACAAGATCAAGTGTTGCTGGATGGCACACCAGAAGAAGACTTCATCATTTCTACGATGCCAGAATGGAGACCTGTTCAGAACTGGAAGTGAGGGAGAAATGCATGAAGATACTTAAAAATGTAGCCTAAGGAGAGTACATCTCATCATGTGTGTATTTCCCACACACAGTTTGGTGTGCACGTAAAGACAACTGATAGTGCTGTGATTTACGAGGCGCAGAGACACGATGTGTACTGTCAGCATTGTCATGGCAGAGAGGACATTAATGGCAGTGACATGTCATTAGAAGCTATTAGTGTGAGGGAACACCAGATGGTTCACAGGTGCAGCACTAAACAAAGGAACTGTTGTCACGTGATTTAAAGTCTGATTAGTCTGTAAAAAAGAGTCACTCAACAGTCATTTTCTCATCTGTAAAATGCAGACCATTGCATTGTGGGATTGTTAGCATAAAGTAGTGCGCATGCAATGGACACTGCTTATTTTGTGTGGAATTTTTGAGGGCTCTATATAGTGAACAAATCTTTGCTGCACACACACACACACACACCCATCGGCCCTAGCCATACATGGACACTGGACACACTCTTTTCATTATAATATAAGCATTAGGAAATTGGAGAAAGAAATGTTGTTCACGGATAACAAGAATTAGATAAATTATTAAATGTGTGCCAAGATAAAAAAAAATAGGATTAAATAAGGAAAACTTGAAAAGCAAAACCAGTTAGTGAAAGTTAAATGAGTTTTAAAAATAGCATGACGCTTTATATCTTTATATCTTTTTACACTCCATTTTAATCATTTAGGCATTATTTATTGATGTATTTTGATGATATATTTTTGACCTTTTGCTACTGACATTTTGTCAGTTTTGGTGCTCCATTTCAGATACTCGTGAGTAAAAGTTTAAAAAATGAAGAAAGGGTTTGCTGCACACCAAAAAAAGGATTAGCTCTGGACCAACTTAAAACCTCTTGGTATTAAAATGTATTCAAACATTTTCATTATGTCAAGTAAGAGAACAGGTCGTGTAGGAGAACAGGGCACATGTGTGATATAGAGAACCCAAATCATGTGATCACAAGCTCCACATATATTATTGTGTAATGAAACAGAATTAGAAAACACAGTCATATACAGTCATATCCAGAACCTTTAAAAATAGACTGAATACATATGAAATTCAAAGCTATTTGTGTATGTCCTCAAAGACAGAACAACCAGTTTTTGTGCCTGTTAGTATGTGTGTGTGTTTGTATGTGTCCGTATGTGTCTCTGTATATGTGTGTGTGAGACACACATGTATGCACACATTTGTTTCTCCTATCCTCTATGGTTTAAAGGTCCATGATTTGAGCGCTGGGAATTCCTACTCTAATGGAATGCATACCCTGGGGGGGCAGACTGCAACTTAGACAGGTCTGACAGTTCATTTAATGGAGACAGTAACTGCTATCGGCTAAATTTTATATCATGAGAGAGAAAAAAGTCTGCTGAACACACAGTGTGAAATTTTTGTGTTTAGTGTCAAAAACGTGAGCTCTGGAGCAGATAAGAAAAGTCCCTGTTTCTGCCTCCCTCCTGAAATTTCTGCTCTCAGTTAATATGAGAGTCTAAGCGGCAGTTCGTGGGAAATACCTTCACTTGGAAGCTCACAGAGCCAAATATGTGAGACCGTTTGTTCCAGTCACATTGTATGAAAAAGCACGGATTTTCCTACATTTGCAGTAAAAATGATATATGAAGCTATAAGGCTGAAAATTGTGACTGTGTAAAAATGATGAACAATATGAAAAAGTTGAACTATGTCAGAAAGACCCAAGGGTTGTGAACGTTTTAAAGTGTGAATGGAGTTCCTATGTGAATGTATGAATGATTGGGAAGAGGTTGAAGATGAGTGGGTTTGAAGGTTTTTCTAATTGACAAAGTTTCAAGGAAAGTTGAATATTTTGAAAAGTTTTAATGGGATTTGAATAGTTGAATAATATGAATGCATGAAATGAATGTATGAAATATGTGGAACATTTTGATGTTTGAATGGAGTTTCTAGCTGAAAGTATGAATGAGTAGAAAAGAGTTGAAGAAGCTTGAAAAAGTGTCAAAATTTGTCAATTATGAACATTCCATCCATTCATTTGAATAGGGAAACTTTCCTGGAAAACCTGGAATATTTCAAAAAGTATGAATGTTATCAAAATCTTGAATACATGCCGGAATGTCCTAATTGAGCTGAATATTTTGATGTTTGAATGAAGTTTCTACATTTTTAAAAGAAAGGTATCTGATATAGAGATACAATAGATTATAAGTATGCCATGTAATTGTCTTTAATAATTATATATAATTAAACATGTGACAGCACCTGATTGAATTATACTTCTACGCAGAAGACTTGTGGTTTTCTTATAAGCCTCTAATAAGTGCCTTCATGTGTTCTTATTCTCTCTTCATACAGTAGAAATCTCTGCAAAGTGATATAAAGTCCTGTGACAGATTCAACAAGCTGCTTTGTTTAGGCAAATTATATGGTTTTAGCCTTAGCTGTTTCTTTATCTTTTATGTGATTTTATTTTGCCTCGCGCTTTATGGCTGTTTGGAGTTTGGCTTTAACAATAGTTACTTGTTTGATGTTCTTTGCCAACTTTTAGCTTTCTTATTTTGTTGATTCCTTGCCAAGTTTCCCTTGAAAAATAGTTCCCCAATCTCAGTGATACTAAACAGTCAATAATAAGTAATAACAAACCTTATTTGCATTTGCTTGAAAAGTGCACATAAAAACATATTCATAATAAAGGTTTAAATTAAAAAAAATGCAGGATTAGATCCTTCCTGAGAATACAAGTTCTGTCTTTGGATCCATGCATCCATTATACTTGCGGGGGGATGGCCATTTAGAGTCACCAGTTAACCTAACCTGAAGGTTTTTGGGCTGTGGACTCAGAGAAAACCCACGCAGGCACAGGGAGAACACATGACAGATATGTATTTTAAAATAAAAATAATCATATAGCAGTATCTAATGCTCTAATCTTTAGTCATTTCTAATGTTGGTGATTGAGAAATTGGGAGTTTTAAAGAATATTGGTGTTAATATTATAGTTTTTATATTTATATTATTTTCACATTATGCTTGATTAGATTTATTATATATAAATATTTACAATACAATTTCATATATACATATATTTTTCATATATTATTTATTACTGATCTGCAATACCAGGAAAGGTTTGTATAGCTTTGATTTATTGTTACACATATATTACTTATCTGTATCCTGTTCTTTCCTACCTATGTCTCTGGTTTGTCCTTGTGCTGCTGTAATGCTAAATCAGTAAAGTTGTATAATCTAATTTTATTTTAGGTTGTCATTCTGGGTAACAGCTTTAGCTGAAAATCAGTACAAACGTCATTATTGATTACTTGTAATGTTGGTGATACAATCATTTTTCTATACTGTTTTTGCACTAATTACACTTTCACAGAGGATAAGAGAATCAGTCAAGTATTGAAAATTCAAGTGTCAATACTATGCAAAACATGTTGATCCCAGAGGATTGTCTGTGGCTAGTATTTCCTCTGTCAGTCCACAAAAGTATTGGTAACAACACTAAGCCAATAATATACAATAAGTTCACAAAAGACTAATAGCAAAGACTGTGCAGCCTAAGTCAATAAAAGTGCATATGAGTCAAAGCAAACTGACTGACTATTAGGGAAAACTCTTTCACTGTTACCTCAATCATTTCACATGCTCACACACAGAAATTGACAAAGCTATGGTTTGTTGAAAAGGCACCATAGCAAATGGTTTTTACGTAATGATAAAAGAGTTCACACTGTAAACAACCAGCTCCCTCAGTGAGCCCATTGCTGAAAAACACCAACACTAAAAAACCTCAGTTCAATAAAGTCCCAACAAATAAGCATTTTCACAGACATGTAAATCAGCCAACGTCCTTACCGTAGCTCTCTTGTCATGTAATTGTCCTCTCTGTGTTCAGGAAACGCACTTTACTTTAGAAGCCTGCAGAGCGAAGAGGCTGTCAACCCGTATGCAGAGCTATGTGAAACATGCTGCACAAAAAACTTCCTGAAATATTGTAAGGGACACACACTGCTGGCAGTGGCTCAACAGGTTTAATTATTCCTACGGCTTCCTTGTTTGATTTTATCTGATTTGTCTTGTACATGTAGGTATGCGGGAAACAAAAATAATAAGCTCACAAGAAGGAAGAGAGATACGTGAATAGATCAACATTTTCTTTTTCCTAAACAATTCATAGAAGACACGTCTCAGAAAATGGCAGAAGCAGCAACTTGAAAAGTTTAAAGGTAAGATAATACAAATCACCAGGGAGACAGTGGCTCAGTGTTTAACACAGTGGCAGCTAGATTTAAATCCAGATAATCCACTGTAAGGTCTAGCAGACAGACTCACTTTTATTCTCTGTGCAGAGTGTACATCTTTATTACCTGAATTAATTAACAAAGAGTACATTGTTAATTGAATGACCTCTAGGTATCTAGGAATGATTTAGGGATAGCAAAGCAATTAAAGTATTGTACAAGAAATGACGCCTGTGGGAAACAAGTCCAGCCCCAACATGCAGTGCCATTGATCAAGACTCTTGTCAACAGTCAACAGCAAACCACTCCCAAATGTCAAACAAGCTCATCTATCTAAGACTGAAGCTAGACACCAACTGACACTTGCTGTGTCCGAAATCACTCTCTTGTTCATTCATTCAGTATTCCCTAAATAGCAGACCCTCAATTAGTTTCCTTTATACTGTACAGTAAATTGAGATTTCTGACTGTTAGGATCATTGTGTGTCTTCACTCACAGGTGTAGAGGTCCATTTTCCCATCTATTAAATGTGACACATTGTAATGCAGGATGGCGTACATGCCATGGACACCTTTTTTGTGCCATTGTGGGAATTGTTTAGGTCAAGGCGGTCACACTGCATGAACTTTACACTGAGAATTCAGGCACTCAAATAAAATGGTGGGAACTAAAGATAGTTTGAGTGTCAAAGACGATGGAAATGACAAAAAGCTTACTCACACCTTTTCATGCTAGCTCCACTCCACAATGTGCTATACACAAGAGTTCATGCAATTTCAGGAGGAGAAGCTCTTCACAAAGCGTTTGGTCTTGTTCCAACTCAGAACTGGTTCTGGGTTTCCAACCCATGCAGTTGCTGTCAACACTTTGTTTATCTATAAACACTGCAGGGCACTGGGCCTGGGAAAGGCCTAGGTGTCACGTGTTATTCTAGAGGGAATGGGTGGTCTCCTGCCAGTTGGACATGGCCGGAAAACCTCCAAGGAGAGGCACCCAGGAGGCATCCTGATCAGATGCCTGAACCACCTCGACTGGCTCCTTTCAACACCAAGGAGCAGCGGCTCTACGGAGGAAACTAATTTTGGCTGCTTGTATCTGAGAGTGTAACTCACAGAAAATATAATCATAAATGATGTATTATTATTAGCATTATTATTATTATGTATGTAATTGTAGTATAAGACAAATCCCCACAGCAATTTTAATGTAAGCAATTATATCTTAGAGATTATTGATACGATAAATATATGTATTTGTATAATGTTACAGTGATATTTCAATTAATCAGTTCCCATTTTCTGAGTGGTGTTCAGCGCAATTATGTGGCCTTCCTCTGAATCACCTCATTTTAGATAGTTATAAATAGAGATAGATAAATAGAGTTTATTTTGAATGTGAAGTTTCAGTTGCAAGCATCACTTTACAAAACCTGGCAGAATAGTTACAATGTGTGATTAAAACTGAACGATGAAAAATGGTACAAGAGCTGCATAATATGCATGTGGCTTAGAGGTTATAGATAGTCAGCAAGTTTAATCCCTTAAACTGCCTTGTGTCCGTAAAAATGACCTTAGACAGGACACCTAACCCCTACCTCATCCCCTGTTGTGTTTGGTCAATCTCAGCAACAGATTCCATGGCTGCAGTGCCACTGTACGTAGTGGCTTTAACACATAGCAAAAAGAAACAAAACCAGCAGTCAGCATCAAGGCTGGAGTACCTGCTCTGCAGGTTTCAGAGCTCTTCCAGTAAGAATCTGAGACTTGACTTGATGCCACTCAGGAGGACACATTTTCCTCTCCTGTCTGTCAGTCAGTATAGTTTAAAACCAGAACTACTATTGAGGATCCTACTACAGCTTTGGACAATGAAAACAAAACAGTGGTGGAATCGTGTGTATACAAATGGTAAAGAGAGGAGTTTGCTTGGTTGATTTCCTTTTCAGGCAACCTGTTGAAATTCAGAAAGAATTAGTCACTTAGCATCATTTATTTAATAATATAGGAAGAATTATAACAGTATAAGAGAATTTTATATACTATAGGAAGCTCCATAACAAGCATCAAACCTGAAAGGGAAATACACTGTATTTCATATCGAAACAAAGACCATTCAAAATATGCTGCATACATGCACACATAGTGCATAGTGCTTTGACAAAGACAACTACAAAAAAATCAATGCTGATCAAATGTGCAAGAGAGATTTTTTATTTTATTTCAGTGTTCTCTGCCAGTACTTTTAGACAACAAAGGGGAGTTTTAGTTATGTTGCTCATGTGGCTCTGGAATGTATGATCAGCATCAACAGTTACATCAAGACTCTGAACCTGGCAGAGACTAAGAGTTTTTTTATTTTGTCATTGCCGAGTAGCAGGAAAGCCTACAGCTTGTTTGAACCGCTGTTTCCATGTAACAGTTAGAGCGTTCAGGTATCACGCTCAACAGTGGTACAAATTCAAGATATTTGAGTATTTCCATTTTATACTACTTTACAATATAATATAATACATTATAATATAATATTGTACTTTGTACTGCACTAGATTTATTTGACTTTAGTTACTAGTTACTTTTCAGATTATAATTTTTCATACCCTTCTTGTTCCGTGAAAACATGTATCTCCAAATTTGTTGATTTTGAATTTGAATTTTTCTGATGAACTGAACCCAACAGTATATGAAGCACAACTACAGAAGTAAATAATATTAATCCAACAACATAATAGTAGAACACTGACCATTTTTCTGCAGAATGAGTGCTTTTACTTTTGATGCTAGTACATAGTAGTACACAAAGTACATTTTGCAGATAATTCATTTTTGAAAGCAGGACTTTTACTTGTGGGGTATTTTCACAGTGTGGCATTAGTACTTTTACTTAAGTAAAGGATCTGAATACTTCTTCCACTACTGAAGCTCCAATATACAGTACAACATTTGGGTGCTTATTTATTAAGCAATCTCTGCTGGTTGGCTTGATTCTGTTGAATCACTGGGATGATTCAATAGGGTCAATTACATAACAAGTTGGAACAACGTTTTTAAAGAAGTGTTGCTTTAAGAAGCTCACGAGAAAGACAAGAATCTAAAAAATGCAAGACACCTCTTGCCCTACTGCTTAGCTAATGAAATCTTAATAACAAATAATCTATTTGTTTTTTGTATGTACAAGGTTAGTGCTTAGAGCTTATATTGAGCATTCAATATGACAATTTAATACCTATGCTGTTGATTGTATAGCTGAGTTAGTATGCATTAAGCATTAGACATCATTAAGTTTAAATGGATCAGCGTGGTTGTGCGTCTAATGCCTAAAATTTGCAGCAAAGCACCCTACTACTAATTACTTATGCCCTGAAATGAACACTTTTGTTTGCTCAGTATTAGTCTCTCATAACAAAAGACTAAAAGCACAAACTGTATAGCTAAAGTAAAATCACTTTGACAGATAAGCCAAGAAATAAATATGTGTCTGGTTACATATTTGGCGAGGTCACTGGAAGATGCTTGTTTGGAACACAACCAGATAGTTAAAACCAGACTCAGATCAGAACAGTTCGTCATGGGTATATGTGACACACCTACAAATGTTCACTTTTTCTATGATCAATACAAAATGTAACAAGCAGGAAGTCAGACCCTGCTAGTCAGACCCCTGCTAATGAGAGTCATGCTAGCAGCAAAGCTGTTTGAGACATGAGGAAGTAAATAAACTAAGATAATGTAGTTGTTTGACTGTGACGAAAGGGCTGTGGACACATCGATCACACCTTATCATACATCATCACATATGCAGGCAAAATATATGATCTCAAAACAAAAACAAAGAAACATACCGCATGTTGTGGATACAAATCTTTTCAGTCAGGTGAACCGTGCGATAAGATTTGTTGAAAATACTGTGACTTACTGTGACTATGCTCCAAGGGTCCTGTGTTTTTTTCCCTAGGTCAAATGTTCAATGAGTGTTTCCTTGGGTCAATATGTTGAAATCACCCACCTACTGATAGTTATACTCCTTGAACCCTTCATTCTGCAAAGATATACCCTACCAAAAAAAAATGAAAAATACGAGGCACTCTGACCATGGTCTATGCATGATTTAATAAAGGAGTTTTATATTCCGTCCAGCCATGATTTATTATTTTTCAACTGCCTACCACACCATTCTTAGTAAGCTGGACAGTCATTGTTTTTTCATTCTTACTCGACCATTGGCCCAATCCTTGAAGAGCACCTGATTTTTTATTTAACTTTTTGCTTCTTTACGTCAGTATTACAAACACTATTGTTCTTCACCCAATGCAGCACTCCCTATTTTTTATTTCATAGGACCCTGGTAACATATGGCTGAACCCGACTCCAGATGTTGAGGATTAAGTGAGCACAGTCAAAAACATTGGCTTTTGGATTTGTTAGCTAGCTACCAACCTATAGTAGCCTAGTAGCCTAATTAAGGAACATGAATTGGTAATGTTATAATGCAACCATTGCTCACATTTTTACTTTACCTTCTACAATATATATTATCTAATATGCAAATAACAAAAGCAAAGTGATGGTCATTGACTTTACTTGGCTAACATTAACTAAACAGCTAAAATTCAGTTAGCATTTCACAGATTGTTATTAAAGAGAAGCACAGAAATGAATCGTATCTATTTAATTCAGTTAAAACAGACACAAAAAAGTTGTACACACAGAAACAACATTATAAAGTAATTTTAGTTTGGGACCATTGCTCACATTTATTATTATATCTGTGTGCAAATTACAATAACAAAGTGATTATTGTACTTAGCTAACGTTAGCGAAATCATACTCAATTAAGAATCAAAGAGAAGCACAGACATTATTTGTATCTGTTTAATTCAGTTGAGACAGACAAGTTGTACATACAGGAACAAAAATCATCTGTCCTTAGCCACTGTAAGACCTCCAATATGGCTGCCAGAGGATATATCACCTGCTGCCATCTATTTTGCACTACTGAATAACATGTCCTTTGTAAATTAGTGGGGATCAGAGACATCTTTGTGACTCCAACTTTCAGCAGGTCCTTGGCCTGGTACAGTGAACTCACACAACCACACACACTTAAAAGAATCTTATTCAAAACTGCACCCACCTCAGTCAGTGTAACTGGAGCCACAATGACCTTCTCTGCTGCCCATTGTAGGTAGTTAAATGAGAAAGTGAGTGATTTACAACAATGTGTCCTCATTGTTGTTCTAGAGACTGAACTTGTGTGTGTGTGTGTATGTGCATTTGTAAGAAAGCGTGAGTCACTCTAGGCGTGTAGGGGATTGGGGAAGATTTGATAAACTAGGAACAAGGAAGAGAAGAAAAGAACTGAGGAAAAAATGTGTAGCACATTATGTGAATCACCCTGTGATTCATAAATATATAATTGGACTTTATCATGGAAGACATTTTGACATGTCACAGTAGGAAAAACACAGCTATACATAATAAACTTGTATTGTGCTGTTCCTGTCATCTTGATTCAACTCTTTGGCAACATGTTACATTTATTGTGTGGCTCCTCGTCTACCTATTTGTTGGCCACAAATAAGAGTATTCTCCGTACATTTCTCTGTGAGTCAGTCACATAGCGTTTCCTACTCAAACCTTTAATGGAAAATCAAAATGCTAACTTGTTTTCCCCATTATCCAGAAGTGGGTTATATCTTCATTCTCTAAAAGCGTTTTTGTGATACCACACATATCTACCGTCTGGAACGATATAAAGTTTGCCCTGTCCAAACCAATGTTTAAATCAATATAGGTTGAATGTGGCAGCAATATCTGCACCTCAGATGAGTATTAAGAAGTGAAACCATAGACTGTATTCAGTTTTGTTTCAGTTCAGTTTTATTTATATAGCGCCAAATCATAACAAAGTTATCTCAGGGCACTTTTTTATATGGAGCAGGTCTAGACCGACTCTTTATATTTACAGAGACCCAACAATTCCCACCAAGAGCAGCTCACTAGGCGACAGTGGCAAGGAAAACTCCCTTTTAACAGGCTACGGGTGGGTGGTCACATTGATGGACGATGCGTCTCCACTTCCTCCTACAGTACAAAAATGAATTCAAAATATCCTGGATATTGGGGAGCTGTCATGTCGTCCATCTTTATATAAAGACTATGAGTCAAACTCATTTTCAAGAAAATCCCAGATCAGTATTTTGTTACATGATATAGACCATGTTTTCGAATTTCGCTTTCTGTTTTTCTGACCAGGGGTTAACAGACTAAACTCACCTGTATCTACGCTTGACATCCTCCTACAAAACAGATGGTGATAGTGGACTCTCCAGTCCACTCCTCTCTTTATGTAGACAGTTTAGGTTTTATTTTATGCCCAAAAAAGTGGATGGCAAGGTTCCAAATTGTCCACAGTCCAAAGAAAAAAACCCATAGCAATTCACCTTTTCGGGATCATTTTGGAGTGACGCAACTCAACTTTCAGGTGCCTCCCAGGTGTGTCCCATCAGTGGCTAATTACACAACAAGTCATACCCATCCCTCCCATGTGTCATGTCAGTTCGGACTCTCCCAGGCCATTCAAACTAAAAGACTTCATAACTATTTTCCAATCAGCATGGTGCCCTAAAATCTGAACAGATATGGCAATCTCTTCTTAATTCTACTAATTCTCTATTTATGTATTTATTTATTCAGACATTAACTGACCTAATTGTGTCATAAATGTGCCACATATACACAAATGGCTAGTCTTCATCTACAGTCTGTGTGCAGATGGATGTTAATATACAAACAAAAAAATTTTAAGGACTTAAGTTGGTGTTAAGGTTTTTATCACACACAAAAATATGAATAAGTGACAACTACACACAAAGTTATGACAAATGTTTTGAGCTTTAATTGGTTGATTTTAAGAGGTTACAGAGTAGTAAACATACTGGTTACACGCATGAAATTTGATGAAATCATCCACTCGAGCCGCATGTGCATTTCACATCGCACCTTCATCCTTTCAGACTTCCTTAGAAAATAAAAGCTCACAGCCTGCAGTTTGAGTCTCCACAGCAAGGAGCATGGAGAGCAAGCTCACACATTCTCATCATCACCATCATCATCGTCAACATCACTGACACTCCACAGCAGCACAACCTACACTCTTCTTCACTCAGTCTGGAATATTTTAAATAGTCATTAGTCCAGGGTTAATACCCCTGTGTCAGGCCAACTGGTGAGAGTTCACATCTAGCACCACAAGAGCTTTGATAGTACAGTAACTGGCTTGGTGAAAACACAGTCCATCGTTTGCTGCTCTCATGACGCCTGCAAAATCCTCTTCAAACGTTGATGAGTATTTGGTGGTGTTTTCAGTTTTATTATTTTAAGAACATTGAACTTGGAAAGAACAGAAAGAGTACATTATTTCTTCCTCATTTAAATCAAGTAACACAAGTAGACAGACTTCAAGTAGAGTATGGAGTATGCATATCTTACATCCCAGCCAGGTCATCTCGTCACGCCAAGCAGGGAAATACATTTGAATGCCCATGAAATGACATGAGATACAAAGGAGTCAAAATGCTAACAAAGAGATGCTACAATAACATAATGAATCAAACAAAGTGTAGAAAACATTTCAACAAGATCAAATGTTAACAGCATTTCAGAATAAAAGAAAGAGAAAATGAAGGACACATAAAATACATGTCTTCCTCTCCAATAGAAAATAGAATTAGTGCATCATTATTACATTTTACTATCAACTACATAGACCATGTAGCAACATACAACTGCATGAAAAAAATCACTTGTATTCTATTATTTTTACTATAGTTGTGAAATACTCAGACACACACCGACATGAAGCTCCAAAATGTATCAAGAACACTTAATCAACGCTACATTTGTTGAGGCGAACAGGGATAGCTAGCAGAGATCTGAATGTGCGTACTGGTAGAAGTATTTATTGTATACTGTTCATGAGTTCAACAGTGAAGGAGCTTCCAAAGCGACATATCTAAACCATTTTAGATATATGGCTTTGGTTCCAGAGAAGCAGGCAGGGGCGGTAAACACTGCACCGTTCCTGCTCAGTTGTTGGTGTTAGAGCCTTTGCTCAAAAGCAAACAGTTAAAAGCCATATATCATAATATTAGATAAGGTAAATATTACTCCAGTATTGTAATATTGGATTATTTTGACATTTAATCCAGTATTTCTGATATATGGCTTTGGTTCCAGAGCAGCAGGTCAGCCCTCTAATCTAACACTGCCCCCTGCAGGTCTAAGTACACGCAACTGGAGGAAAAAAGGCTGAGAAAAGGGTCAAGTACCAAGCTCAGGCACGTGACATAAGGGTTAATTCCTACCTGGACAAAATATCTGTGAATGTGGTTTACAAGAACCTTAAAACCACAAGAGTAATCAGTGTCATTTAGAGTTATAGCTTATTTACTATTGTCTGTGTGTAGGTTCCTTTCTTGCAATCATTTAGCAATAGCCACCATGTTAAATTAGATTTATTTTAAACACTGGAATCATGTTGAAGGCAAGGGAAGCCTGGTTGATACAATGACACAACCAACAAAACACCAGTATTATCCTTTAAAAGTGAAGGCATTGGCCAGTTAAGACAAAGAAAGTGCTTTTTATGTTTTTCCATGTTGTCAGGTTCTCTTCAGAACAGCTTTTTCTAACTTTGGAGTGACAATACTTGCAAAATACCACCTCAAACAAGGCTAAACATACTTCAGAAAAGTGAAAAAAAGTAGTCCTCGTTGTGACACTCAGAAAGCTTTAATTACATTGAGCGTTGACCCTGTATCATGATAGAGGATGGAGGTGTTTTGAAGGGTTAGTAGTGTGTATCCACAAGACAACAGAGGGAGTAAAGATTTGAAAGATATCGGAGGGCTCATATATCAACCCAAGCTTAATCTGAACAATACCAGAACTGACTGATCCCTCCCACAGAGACATTCCTTTTCATTCGTGTGCCGATTCTCATCTGTCTGGTTTCTTCCTCCTTCCTCCACTATAACAAGTCAGGGAGGTGGCTGTAGACAGAGTCAATCAGCGTCTGGCTGGCCTCCTGACTCTTGACTCCCGCGATCTCAAACAGCCGGTCCAGCTTGTCCTCGGCAGCCGGGATCTCCTCGATGACGTGCAGCTCATCTGGGTTCAGGATGTGCAGCATGTCGTCGAAGATGGGCTGCAGGTCGCACGGGTCTAGACGCACTTGCCGGAGCACAGTGTCTTTCTTCTCTGGAGTGGGAAACAGTTACTGTAATTATCTTAAAGCTACTCTAATATTTTTAACAATGAATCAAATGACTATGTGTAATGTGACAGCGGTTCGTTTGTGGTGACAAACCCACGTGGAATTATCAGTCAACTTTGCAGTCCACCTCAGCTCTAGGGAGCATTTTAGCATCTTTCAGCTGATTGTTTTGGTTTTCTGGCCCGCAACTTTACTGTTTTGGTTTACTCTCACTTCTCTCACTAACATTGTTTTCAGATGCAGCAGGCAGTTGTTTTCATCAAGAAAGCCCTAATAAACCCACTGTGCACTACCTTCCTAGTACCAAACGGCAGACAGACAAACGTTAGCAACAAGAGCAAGCTATTTCCCTCAAGAGTTGGTGAAAACCAAAGCAGAACTAAAAGGGTGAGTGAATATTTGAGGTGGCCAGAAACACAACTCAAAACGAATACTAATTTTGCTCTGTGTCTGCGTAAATAAGCAATTGTTTGATAAGAAGTTCGTTATATCAACTTAAAAGGTGATAATATGTTGGTAATGTGTTTACATCTTGTATCTGCTGCCCCCAAGTGGCCAGAAAAAAACATTTAATGCAGGTTTAAGTATATGTAAGAAATTTGGATTACTCATCCCAGCATTTTTAAATCAAAATCAGTTCAAATGGAATCAGTGTGAACAGTGGATTTGCCTGCCGGGGCAAAGTAAATCTGCGCAGTGGCAGTGCTGACCTTTGACTGAACATACAGCTGATACAGCTTTAGTAAATATAGCCTTAATAAGAATAGTTTTGTCATTACAAAGTAATTGTATTTTACATATTTCTTAACATGAACAGGCCAAACAAACTAATCTCAGAAGGATATGAAAGGAATAAATAACAAGAACAGAGGCTGAAATCAGCATGTGTAAGTGCTATACTGTATAAGACATACAACTGTGGATTACTTGCAATCTTGCCTCATTCTGTAATTGTGCTCATTGTATTTTTATTGTTCAACCTGTTTTGAGTTTAACTTTATTGCATTCACAACTGCTTTAAATATTAGTCCAGTTTTATCA
Source organism: Maccullochella peelii (assembly GCA_002120245.1). NCBI lineage: Eukaryota > Metazoa > Chordata > Actinopteri > Centrarchiformes > Percichthyidae > Maccullochella > Maccullochella peelii. Next base: position 27,573 of record LKNJ01002196.1, read on the forward strand.
TTTGTACACATTTCTTAACTGTTTATACTCTACAAAGTTCATTATCATTGTCAGTAGCTTGGCCAAAACTAGCAGTAAACAATGATAAACAGCAATAATCTTAGTAAATCAATCAATCAATCATCAGTCCCAATAAACCCCAGTCAACTGTCACAGATAAAACACATCTATAGGGATCTCCAAAAGAGTACACACTGGCATATTCAAATTTGTATAAATGTTTCTAAAAACTGCCCTATAAACTGTGGCTATGGATTGCAGTTTTATTATCAAAAATTAAAATACAGCATTATTGCTAATACAATGTTAGATAAGGAAATGCAGAAAATGTTTTTCATGTAAGAACAATACCCATAAAGACCACATGGGGGCAGTCAGCATCCACACACCACGTTTGAACTGAGTGCACTGTTGTCACATCATTTTCAGTAAGTGTGCAACACATTAGTGAGTGTCTGAATAATTTGCTAGGGATGTGAAGAAATGCTGACACTCTCGATCTACACAGGTCACTGCCAACAAAGTCTCTCCCCTGAGAACAATGATCTGTCTGGCTGCCTGAAATGCCTTGTCAGATAAAAATGTGGGATGCTTTTTTACTTTGGGGATTATTTATTAAATGTGTCACTTTTAACTAAGTCTGACAGGCTGTGAATGTCGTGAGTACTGTGGTACTATGATGGGGTAGCATAAAATCCCTGTTCATGGGAGAAGTGATGAATCGCATCTTGACAGTTGGACTGACACACTGTGTTATCTTTTTGGTTCCCTCAGGTATAAAACACAGACTGGTCTGACTGCTAAACATGGTCACACTGGTGGTGGTTATAGTCAAATAGTGTCAATCAGTTACATTTTTCTGCCAGTTGGGGGCACCCACATACAAACATTGCATATTTAATATTGACTCATCATGAAACATTTTAAATGCTAAAATTAATATCATATACATTAACAGACAAACAGGGCAACAGTTGGTAGGAGTGAAAGCACCACCTTTACTTTGCCCATTCTGTTCTATTACACTCTACAGACCATAGAGTAAAGGTTTGTTTAACTGTGGAGGGCTACATGAAAAATATGCACTGATGGCATCTATAACTTAAAACCAACGTCTAAACTTTATTTATTATTATAAATGAATGATCTATAATCAATCAGGGCTCCTGCCGCCGAAGCTGAGGTACCAACTGGGCAAATGCCCCTGAACTCCAGAGGCCCTGAAAGCTCCGGGCTCACTGTATGTCGGGCATACTGTATGTCAGCTGTTGCTAATTTAATTGAAAATGTGTTTGGGAATTTGCATCACTAAGGACATCTCAACTGACATGAAGGTGGGCCCTTCTTAATTACCTGATACTGAAGTGCTGTCATGAAGAGGGGCCCTGTGTCACAATCTTGTTTTAAGACTTTCACTATTTTAGTTTTGTGCCTATATGTTGCGTATTCTTTTCCAAATGAATGTGTTTAACCACACAGCAAAACTGGGGCCAGGTTCTATCATAGTAAAACTCATACAGAGCGGGGAGAATCTGTGGTTAATGGGGGCCCGGCAACTCATTTTTGCCCAGGAGGCCCCAAGCACATTGGTCTGGCCATGCCTGCCGCTCAGACATGTAAAGGTAAGAGATGCTCCACTCCTCATCACTGATGCTGATTTTGATGTATGATGCAGGGTCCTCTATGGATGTTATAATCTCAGTTATACTTAGTCATGGTTGACTTTGATCATGTTTATTCACACAAATAAAGGTGTACTTGTTAAACTCTAAGCTAGTAACTGTCACACCATGCCAACAGTACAGTGATACCAAAGACTAATGGAAAACACAAGACAGAAAAGGGAGTGGTTTTAAAAGAACATCTATGATATGCTAACTTTTACGGCTAACTTACTTACCTTTGGTAATGAAGGAGCCGTTCCTGCTGAGGGCGGAGTCTTTGCTGGAGGTGGAGTCACAGCGAAGCAGGGGCTCCGATTCGTCGGGGAAGAAGCCTTTGGTGCGGTCCACCGGCGATTGCTCCACGCCCACACCGCTGGCCCCGCCAATGCTACCACCACTGTGGCTGCCGCTGCCAATGCTGCTGGGGGACTCGAGCGGCTTGTGGATGGGACTAAGGCTTTGGCTTACATTCACTGAAGTCATCAGCTGGTTGATGTCAAACTGTAGAAAGAAACAGAGAGAGAAAGGAGGAAGGGGTGCAAGAAGAGGAGAAAAACATGAGTGTGGGACAAACCAATGCTCAAACACACAGATACACAGCCTGGAATTTCCTGCCCACGGAGCACATGCGCTCCTGTCCCACATCTAGAAAACACTGAATTCAACATCATTGTCCTGTATCTTTCCATCTCTCTCATTCTCTCAACTCTTCCCCCCTCATTCTTTCTTTCTCTGTCCCTCTTTTTTCTTTCTTCCTCTCCTAATTGTATCACATTTCTCTTTCAGTCGGGACTCTCACGTCGAGGTTTAAACCATTCATTACAATAATAATGATATACACTTTACTTTGGCGGTGTGGGCTGTGCTCCTGTGATGCTCTGGAACAAATCTCACAATACTTGGTGAAAAAGAACCCTTATTTAAAGAAACATTCAAAATTCACATACAGCTAAATGCTAATACAGGAGGAGCCTCTGGAAATGACAGCTACATTTCTGAAAGCAGACAGTGGCGTAGCAGCGAATGAAGGCAGAGCTCATTGTTGGTCTATGCAGATAGAATCTGTCCGTAATAACTCAAAGAAAAAGGATGGGAGCTGTTGAATGCAAAAGAGTCCGAAACCACATACACTTAATGGCATGAAGAACACAAAAAGGCTTGGATTGGGAGCTGATCTGGAACTGTGCAACGCATCGAGGTTTATGCTGGCGTGTCTCTAGAAACAGGGAAAAGGCAGGAAGTGACGTGGTAATTCATCACAAAATGAAAATACAAAACAATAGTGGGATGCTTACACTATTGGTAAAGAATAATGAACACATAATGATCCGGGGATGCACTTCTGACTAATCTACTAATAACAGATCCAAGAACCAGCCGTGAAGCGAGAAAGTCAGGTCAAGTGAAAATACACATTATACAGAGAAATATATACAAATATGCACCAAACGCACGATTCAGAGAAGCTGCCAGTCCAAGCGTTTTTTGGTTCTTCCTGCTATTAAATGTCTGTATTTGTGTACATATTGAATTATATTAAATGCTCTCACTCTTTTGCATTTAACAGCTCCCATCCTTTCTTCTTATTGACTTATCTCATTTTCTAAAAATAATCTTATTTCCTTGTTTCCCTCTTGGTTCTTTCACCTTTTGTTTCTTTCTGTATGTTTACATCCGTTTAGCTCCACATCCTTTCATATTTGTCTCCTCGTCTATTCTTCAATGGAAGCATTCCATTTCACCCTTTGTCTCCTCTATCCCCAATCCTTGCTTTTTTCTTGTCTCCGTCTTCACTTTTTACTCTCTCTACCTCATCTTTTCATCCTCTCCTGTTCCCTCTTTAAAGTTTAATCTCTTTTTTCTCTCTGTGTCCCATTTGGTTCCAGTTTGTCTCCCTATCGCTTCATCTTCCTGTGTCTGTCTCTTTTTCTTTCTCCGTCCTCTATCATTGCAACTCCCCTCCTCTCATCCCCTTTCTCGCTCTCTCTTTCTCTCTCTCTTTGGTGTGGTAATGAACCTGTGGTTGGAACCAGTAGTGACTGGTTTGGGGATGAGATCATGAGAGTACGTCTTGTTTTTCACAGCGTGAGCCCAGCTGGGCCTAAAGGTCGCAGCAGCAGAGAGGTCATTTCATTTACCACACTCATTGGAAATGGAAAATGGAGCTGGGGGGAAACTAGACAGAACAACAAACACACAAACAAAAAACAAAAAAACTCAACTGGGCTAAAAACTTTTCTTTTGATGAAAATCCATTTTCATGCAGCGGAGGATTCAATCTGTTTCAGTTCACTATCAGGCCTGATGAATGAGCTCCCAACATGGCATGACACAGAAACACCAGCGCTCTTCTCTTTCTCTTGTGCTTTCTTTCTCTATTCCATAATGTCTGGCTCACTGGGCTGCAGCGTGACACAACTTACGTGATTCTGACAGAACAAACACGCTCTGTCTCTCCCACAAAGGTGTGCATACATGCAAGTGCAGAAGCACACAGGCACACACACACACACACACACACACACACACACACACCGTGACAAAGACACGCTGACTTTCACACAGCAGCAGATGGAAGTGGAACAACTATGTTTTTAGAGCAGATGCGCAAATAAAACAACACAGAGACCCATGAGGGATGACAAATTTACCAGCCTCAGGGGACAGGAAGTCAGTGGATACATAAGACACATGCTAGGCAACTTTACGCATGCTGATATTAAATTTTGTGGCACAGATCTAAACTTGACTGTACTTAACTGGTGATGACGCTGAGAGTTCAGCAAATCGCAATACCTTTAAAATTGTCATCAGCATCCGAAAATAGCAACAAGAAGGAATCACTATTGAATATGTGCAATACTGCTTATGGTTCTCCAAAAAGAAACCATAAGCTCTGCTGGGAACTTCCAAGTAAAACAGTCTTTTGGAGTCTGCTGGAGGCTCACTGGCTTTCTCAAGAGCACATTGGACAGTCGTAGAGGAGTGTGAGTCACTCACTTTCCACAGCCATATATTCATTTTAAAGTGAAACCTTCCAGTGCCAAGCACATTCTAAACTTTAAAGAGTCAGTTAACCCGAATTACAAAAAAACAAAACATTTCTCATTTTCCTGTATGGGTATCCATCCATGCAGGCAGTTTTGGCTTTATGTTTCCAGGGTCTGAGACATACAATATGAGTATGAGATTTCTGCCTCCACATCAATACAATGGAGGTAAATGGTATTTCTTTTGTGATGCTCACAGCACTGAACAATTACACAGAACACACTGTCAACAGTTTTCACTGGATGTACTTTCTTCTAAAAATTAGTCCCTATGAAAACTGTTGACAGTGTGTTCGAGTTTGAATAACTTGACTTGAACCTTTAACATAACGTTTTTGACATGGCTGTGATAACACTGACACTGTACTCATTGCCATACACTAGACTACACTGTCAGTGACAAAAGCTCTGTCACTTCTGCCCACCCAGGTAAGGCACTTTGCTCCTCAAACCACATGGAATCTGATTTCCTTATGCTGGCAGCCTTGAACAGCTCCAAGCTCAGGGGTCACGACGAGAAAGAACAGTACTGCTGTTCCAGAAAGCTCCCAGGCTGCTGTCTGTGTGTGAGAGAGAAAAGGATCAGGCAGAGTTGCTGACTGCTGCTGTCAGCACAACACAAGGCCTTGCTGGGGACAGGGACTCAGACGCACACACACACACACACTGGGCACACAGCCTGACACTCATATGTACACACACACATACAGACTGAGCCAGCTAGCCTCACTGGCAGAGTTGGCAGATTACTGCAGTATGAAGGGCACAGGGGACAGACACACACACTGGGGATACTTTGATTAATTAGATTAAAAAAATGTCACAGCAAAGAATATCACTTAGCTGTAATTACTCTCAAAACAGATGAGCTATTAACTGAGATGCAGCTAAGACAGGAACTTGGTCCACTGTGAAGAGCACAGCATCAAGTCCCACTGTTAGAAACTCTATGATGTCATGGTACATTCAATGGATAAGCCTGCTCCCAGACTGCATTAAAGCATACTTAATGTCAAATACACTCAAACACATGCAGGAAATCTCTCTTAATTACCTTTAAAAGAATCAATGCCGTTTCTGGGAAATTTTTGTCATTTTCCCCTGAAAGTAATGGATGTGGTTTAATTTTATTTTCTTATAGGGCTCGTGGACGGGACTGAAAGGCGTCTAATGGGACCTGAGTCATTAACACCCAATTAGGGAAGAAATTGCATTTGATTGTGCATCATTGTGGCAGGAAGGAATGTGGCATTCAGAAAGTCAAGAGGAGAAAGAATAGGGAAGAGGACAAACAAATAGAGTAGATGAAAGATGTCTGTCTGTGTGTGTCTGTCTCTTGCTTTGTGTGCCTACAGTAAATAATCTAATCACTGAAAAACCAGATTCCTTTTCTTTATAAAACTAATACATACTGTATAATTGTGTAATGCACACAACAAAAAGTTCATTCTTGGGCTGTTTATGTGGTAGACTATATTGTATTCCAATAGGTGTCCTTAAAAGCATTACTCAGATGTGTGATTTTGCCTTGTTTCTCCAAACAAATCATCTACATTCACCTGTGTCTTCCTGACTCATCTTGCCTTTGTCCTCTGTGTTTTTAGCCATGATAGCAGCGTGGCTCTAGGTATGTCAATGTCCAATTGGTCCAGACTGAAATATCTGGTGGATGGATTGCCAAGAAATTTGGTCTAGACATTCATGGTCCCCAAAGGTCTACTGACATTGGAGATCTTCAAGCTTTTTTTAGCGGCACCAGAAGGACAAAGTTTCCACTTACTCAGTGAAATATCTCAACATCAACCTAATGGATTGGCACAAACTTTGGTACAAACATTCATTGTGATATTCCCCTCAGGATGAATTGTAATAACTTTGGTGATCCCTTAGAGCCTTAGCTGTACTTGTGTGTAGTGCTAATTAGCAAATTTTGGCATGCTAACACTCTAAACCAAGATGGTGAGCATGATAACATTATACCTGCTAAACATCATCATGTTAGCACTATCATTGTGAGCATGTTAGCATGCTGACATTAGCTTTTACTCAAAACCACCACTGTGCCTAAGCACAGCCTCACAGAGCAGCTAGGATGGCTGTAGACTCTTAGAGTTGTATCCTAAATGAACTACATTTTCTGACAGGGTAATGTGGGGCGGCTGTGGCTCAGGAGGTAGAGCACAAGGTAGGCAGTTCAATCACCTCCTCCTGTGCACATGTCGAAGTGTTCTTGGGCAAGACAATGAACCCCGAATTGTTCCCGATGGTTGGCCATCACCCTGCGTGGTAGCTTCATGTCATTTAATTTAATGTTATTTGATAGGGACAGATACAGTATACGAGAATTGCACAGCAACTATCCAATGCAATGTATCACAGCATTCATTCATGACTACTGCTAATTTCCAATGCCCGTCCCTAGAAGGGCCTTTAAAATAACAGACATAAAACGTGTCCACAAACAACAAAGTTAAACTATGTGGTACATGTTTGTGGTACATTTTGTTGATCTTATAGGAAACAGCAAACTTGCTGGCATACTCAAATATATATACACATACAGACACATACACACAAACAGTATATACACATAAGTATATACACACACACACACACACACATATATATATAAAACCCTAACCCCCCAGCCCCACCCCTACACATGACTACATGATTTGTAGTTTGAGTAGAATGAGTGGCAAAAATCTTGTAAAGCACTTTGGATAAATTCACCCAGGGTTATGTTTTTAGTCTTTCAAACTGTCCAGGGTATGTGACTGCTTTTTGTGCAGTACATGGTGGGAAAAGCTCCAGTCCCATTTAACCTCATAAGAAATACTTCCACATGGAAAATGAATGGATTAATTAGCTTGTTCTCCCATGTCGTTCATTGTATCTAAGAAGTGATATGCTGCAATTGAAAGGATAATCCTGGTTTATTACAATTTGAAGCTTATCTTTTACAGCTTTGGCCCTCTGTTCTATCTGATATGATACATTGTACTTAACAAAGTAATTTCTGAGGGAACACAGCTACAACAAAGTCCAATTTGACAAGAAACATGACAAGCTGTAAACAAGCCTGCAGTTAAGCCAGATTATCTATTATCTTATCTTTTTAGTCGGATGTAAAACGGAAAGTGAGCACATCCGAAATGTTGGTAATGATGTGGCACCACACAGGAAAACTGTGTGTGTATAACTACTGTTCATATTCTCAGTGCTGCTGGACATGTTTTTAGCCATGTTGCTAATTTCCCTATCCTACTACCCTACAACATTACTTTTGTACAAAACTACAAAAACAAGTTGTAAGAAATGATGACTTTAATCTGTCACAGCAGGAAAAGTACATGAACACAGACTTCCCTACAATGAATAGAGTTACTATCTATTGTATTTCTACCGCAATCATTGGACAGCCAGCCTCCTCAGTGCTTCCCCTAACACAACAACATAGACACATAACTCAGGAGCTGACAGCCTTTAGCTGTTGGTCATGGGCTATCTTCAAATTCCAACTAGCTGGGCACTTCTTGTTCCAGACACTTGTTCTTGTTCCAACAGAGTTAAATTACATTTTTAGAGCCAGATTTCTCAGCACTTGGCCAAGTAATCGTTGAGTCATTGGTATTGATCAACAATCCCATCAAAAGACTGCAGCAGTATTAGGCCCCTTTCAAATACAGAGAAGAATGAACAGTTTCAACCCATGGTTGACCGTTCATCGCAAATTATCACCCACAGGTAAGATACTTGGTCAACACTGTTTGCACAAATAAAGAGGCCTTTCTCAATACAGAGTACAGCAAGTTTGAACTTGTGTTTTGGCAGTTTGAACCTTAACTTTACTTTCAACAAACCAATTTAGCAGCAACAATTATTCAACTCTGAGACCAAAGCTTATCTTCCAAAAGGAACTATATCTTATATTCAAAGTTCTACAGAGACATTAGTGTCACTAATAAATTACCAAAGAGCTTGCTGAGATACAACTGTTCTCCTTGGGATGACCACGGACATTGACCAGCCAATCATTTCGAGAGCTGGCTTGCTAGCCCCCAAGAAGAACGGCTAGTATTGCCCCACTAGCGGGCCCTCAAATCACCAAAAATGTGCGAGTTTGACTATCCTAGCTGATGCGAAATGCATGCTAGGACACTTGTCTATCCCAAGTTTACACAGGTCAGCTCCCAAATCATCCTGGATACAATTGGTGGAACAAGAACACTTCCAGTGACCCTTCCAAATAGACCATACTTGGCTCAATGCAGACTTTGAATTGGATAATGTCCATGAGAACGCAAGTTCAGACAAAAATGCAGATTGAGAAAGTCCTAATGTCTGCTACTGCAGAACCTATATCCAGGACATTGTACGATGCAATTCGCCTACCCCAGGGTTATTTACTTTTTGATATCATTGTGCAGTAAGTGCTGGCTGCAGTGTCAGAAACCCAACAACCCGACAGCAGGAGCAATCATGTGTATCTTTATATGATTTCTTTATTTGGTTTCCATTTGAAAAGTAAAGGCAGCACATTCCTATCTACATACATACACAAGTATTTGTTCAATGCAGAGAGCTTAGAAAGCTTAGAGTGCATTCACTTTATACTAACTAAGGGTCTGTGTCCACATAGCATTTTTTTTGAGTGCCAGCGTCTTTTTTCAATTGTTCCCAACGAGGAGTGAGCATATAGGGGTGAGCGCTTTTTTTTAAAGAGAAAAAGTGCACCCAGCACCGTTTTTCAGAGCGCTCCACCTTTTTTGTGCGGCCACTCCGAGCGCTCTAGTTGAAAATCTTTGAACTTTTCAGAAAGGTGCTCGTGTGGTCATGGATGCGTTTTTTCAGGCAACCAATCATATATTAGATGAGGCTCGTCACCCTGGTAACCAAGAAAACGGAGGAGAAACTTGTTCTGGCCGTGTCTGTCAGTCCTGAGCTTTATGATATGTCAGACAGAGACAGAAAAGTCCATTTGTGGGAGCAGATCGGCCGGAAACTGAATGTTGCTGGTGAGTGTTGTGCTTTTATCACCCTGTGCATTGTAAGCTTGTTGTTAGCTGTGTAGTCACCCCCTTAACGTAGCGTAAAGATATTGTTGTCATAGAAACAAAACCCACGTGCAGCGTTTTTTTTTCTCTCACTGCACAGGGTTAGGGTTAGGGCCAGAATAAAACACTGTGTGGACACAGGCCCTAATGGTTTACATTGGCAATACCATTCTAGCACTATAGTTACTATAGTAACCAATGTTTCCTCCTTCTATACCAAAGTTCAACACAAACATATATCAACAAAACCTGTAAGCTAGTTCAGGGAGTCACCACGAATCAGCAAAAGCCTCCACCCCAGCATCCACCTGTAGAATCTATATTCTATGGAGAAGTTATTATCGTCACTCCCCACTCCCTGCTGTGCTGAGCTTGGTGTTTCCTTGTGGGGAGTGACGAGGTCTGAGTCTAGATGGCAAAAATCAACACTGTACATTGTCTACATTCACATAATAATTCATTCTACATGAGTTGGCTGACTGAAATATTGGTAGTGAGAAGAATGATGAAGCCAGCATTGACCCATTCACACCAACAGCAATGATTTTTCCTAGCAGTTTTCTTGTGGACTTGCACAGACATACTTGACCCTGCTTTGTGTTGAACAGAAAAGTAAGAACGGCAAACAATCGCCATCTTTCCCCTTCACTTATTCATTCTGTTCCCCAAGAACAGAAGCTCCGTCTGCTGCAGTTTCTGACATGATGCATTCATTAGCCACACACAGGAGACTTATCGAAATGAAACAGCATGGCTGCTCTTTAATCACTTAATTGTACATACTGATGCCAGGGCCAGAAAAGCAAGCAGGCACAGCGGTCTCTCTATTAAACATTCATTTAATTCATGAATAAAACATGTATTTTTTGACTTTACTGAAGTTCACTATAATCTCATGAGTTATGTTATTTGTACATGGAAAATAAGATTAATCAACTTCCTGTCAATTATTCAGAAAATATTTTGTTGCTTTGTAAGTGCAAAATAAGACTGATTTTTAGACTTCTTACATTTCTAACATACACTACATATGTTAGCAGTTCTTTTGGTACTGGGTAAACATTTTGCTTGCATCTGGATACAGATCAGTATGACTGTCGTATTTTTGTGCTTTGCAAACTCACTTCCTCATAGTTCACAGTGAAGAGGGACAGAAATGAGAGTAAAGAGATAGGGAAGCATCTGTCACTCTGTCTGGTTTCAACTCTCATGCAGTAGCAGAGATAAAAATAGAAACATCCATCAGACATCTGACACTCAGTTGTTCCAATGGGAATAACATTGATACAGTGAATGTTTTTTTTTTCAACTGTGTTCAAACGTCAGTGTCATACATTGCTGTGATGTTGATGTAACAGATGCACTGATATGCTTCCCAAACGTGAGTCACGTTGACCTGGTGTGAAATGAGTGAGAATATAAAGTGCATTGACTGAATCTGACCTTTTTAAAGTTCCACACACTGTATGTCTTGCACACAGCTTTCTTTTTATCTTTTTCCCTCCCTCCTATTTTTCTTATTGTTTGTCTGCTGTCTTGTCTTGGACTATAGCCATGGTCAGCTTTCACCATTTTACCTGTACTGAAGCTTCCCTCCACAGTGAGGGAATGTATGAAACCTCTTCATGTTGTCCAGGTACTTTTGATAGTTCTATATCGTTCACCTGCAGTTCTTGTCGCAACACGCGACACTTTCAGAGATGTGATTTGGATCTACAAATAGGGATGGTACCGAGAACTGGTCTTAAATTGGTACTGGTGAGAACCGCAATACCGATAACCTCCTGCACAGTCGGTACTGCTGTCAGTAATGTTATGTATATATGTATAATAATTGTTGTCAGTAACGGAGGTAACGCTGCCAAACTAATGGGACAATATGTAAAACTGTTTATTCACACTGTTTTGGATTTTCTGAGCAAAGCGGCTTGCTGCTCCAAAGTCAGTGCAGTGCAGTTTGTCCATTCTCCTTGGGCTTGAGTTAGCGAGCGGCTCCGATTCCCAGACTAACGTGATGAGTCAACCTCAAGTCAAGGTCACGCTAACATCCATATGTATCAGTTCAATGTGTCATTCCAAAAACATGGGCAGTAATCTGCTGCTATAACAACCTCCACTCTTCTGGGAAAACTTTCCACCAGATTTTGGAACCTGATCTTCACAATGTTCACAGTCCACAGTTCCAATTCATTCCAATGGTGTTGGATGGGGTCGAAGTCAGGGCTCTGTGCAGGCCAGTTAAGTTCTTCAACACCAAACTGGGAAAACCATTTCTTTATGGAGCTGGCTTTGTGCAAGGGGGCATTGTCATTTTGAAACATGACAAACACAAACCATGAAGAACAGCCCCAAACCAAAAGTACCCAAAATGGTGTGTACAGGAGTGTCCACATACTTTTGGCCACATAGTGTATCAGTCCATCTGAAATCAGCTCAACTAAGGATGAATCCCATCCTTAATAGTTGCTCCCTCTTCCTGTGGTCCCTTTAACCCACTGAATTCTCCATAATCACCATGCCTCCCCCTCACGAAACAATTCTATTATCTGCTATCTTATCCATGATCGAACCAGTAAGACAGACAAAAAAAAGTCAAAACTATTGACGGACATGATCTGCTTGTTATTAAGCTGTGATGAAAGGCCAAATTACAACACACGACTAAAGAGCTGAGACGCTGAGCTCAGACGACTTTAAACCAGAACAAGGCCGTAACTGTACAGTGCTGACCTTGGAGAGTGCAGTCAGGGGCACTAATTTGATACGAATCACTCCAAAGTTAAAAGTGCGTAAGAAAAAGGAAAGTAAATGGTGATGAAGGATCCTCTGTGTTTATGGCTTTCTATTTGTGTGTGCATGTGTTCCGAAGAGATTACAGTGTGAGGCGGATGCCAGGCGGCTCATGAGGGGCCCATGAGTGAGGCTGGACATGTGAGTTGTTTACTCAATAACATCCTGCTACATGAATGCAGCAGGCTGCATCATGTCAACACTGTGTGTGCAGGTTTGAGAGGAAGAAAATGAGACAAAGTATCAGATCTGTGTTTGTGAAACTGCACTGCACAACAAAAATAGCTCGGCCCCTGTAGAGGCAATTTATAGAAGCACAAAGACTAGCAAACGTAGAAGTAAAATTTCAGTTTGTTTTTAGAGATCATGCAGCACTGAAAATAAATAAAGGTTAGTTGTTTGTGGTCAACCACTATTATTGATCAATCAAGTCATCAACCCTTACTTTGATACTATCATTTCATTCTGCCCTCTGTATCATGCTCGTTCCTTCAAAGATGTAAAAATTTAAATTTCCTTTTTCACCTTTTATCAAATGAGAAAACAAATGATAAATAATAAGATCAAAAGGTTTAGTCAAATAGTAAGCCATGCATGAGACAAAAATGTCTACATGAGAAAATATGCTATTAACTTTTTTGCTGTTAGTAGTAAAAGCTGTATAGTAGTAGTAGTAAGTTTTGTAACATGTTGTATACTGACATGATGTGTCAGAATACAACATGTTACAAAACTTAATAAGGTGAACTCTGCCTTATGAATTCAAACCCTTAATGGGAAGCAAACTGTATCATGTATCAATAAGATCACATGTGACACTGTGTTCAACAAAAATGTTTGCAACTATCTGGCAAATATCAGTAGGCTACTGGTATCTGGTGATCAAAACCTCTTGATCTTTATGCTCTGACCTGCAGCTCTCCATAAAGCTGATTTGGGATGTTGAATATTTCTTAAAAAGTAATTACAATCTAGATTGTGATTTTTAAGCTGTTAACATGTTTGAATACCTTCTATGTAAGTTTGGATTTCTTCCATATATGGCATTTTGTTGTAACGCTAACAGTGTGTTAGCTATCAATTTAAAGGTGTTCAGAGAGAAAGTGAAGTGACTTTTCACATCGGCGACATCGTACCAAAACAGCCAATGCACCGACTGTACAGACGTTAGCTGTAAAGCTAGCTAGTAATGGATGCACCGACAGTGTGTGAGGGAGTGTGTCTGTGTGTGTGTTCAGCTAAGCCTCTGACTGAACTCAGAACTCATCACAGACTTCCTCCAGTCTCTGTTGTTTTTCCATCGTCTCTGTACCTTTATGACGCAGCAGTTATTGCTCAAATTTAAACATTTTGAACTCGCACGGACATGTCTTTGCACCAGTTTGCACCACCCTGGGCAAATTTGCATCTATTTGCGTCTTTCCATTTACTTTGTATGCAATCGCGCACCATCTGAACACACATTTCTCATTGTTTTAGGCCGCATGGGCAATGTTAAATAAATAAATGAGGATTACTGTTTTATGGTAGCCTGGTTCAAGACCACTGAATCGCCACCCACATCACAGATTTGTTCTTGGATTCAAAAAGGTTGGGTGTTGTGCATAATGATGGACGTCTCTGCCGGTTAGAAAATGACCAATCAGAGCTTAGAAGACAGGGGATCATCTTCCTACATAGCTAGCTAGCTACCTAGCTACATTCATGAAAAATAGCGACAGAAATATAGCGTCAAGTGTGGACAGACAAGCTGACATACAGAAATAACAACTCTTACATCGACATATATCTCTTTGATCAATGTGAGCATTGTTAGCTGCTAGAAACAGCTACTGCAGCTTCCATGTCCACTGAAAATGGCGATGGCGGGATGGATACATCGCTCTCTACTGATTGGTTAAACAAAATACCCCATCCTCCCAACAAGAAATCGGATAACAGGAACACCATGTCAGGCTGAATGAATGAAGTGAAACAAAATAGCAATTCAGTCTGATTATAAGGCTAGTTTTGTGGTAACAAAAATTTTATTTTTAAACATCTCAATCAACAGAGAATAAACCGTTAAAAAAGTCCTATTATGCTGCCATGTAGGATTTGAAGTTTGCATTCTGCTGCCCACTTTGTCCCTGTCTCAGTTGGCGATGTCGCAGTGCCTCTTTGGAGATTCACTCTGGCCTCAGACAGACAAAAATCTGATCCAAAGTCCCACCACTTCCTCCCTCACTAACTCACTCGTCCTAACAAGCATTTTCTAAACCCCTGAAGTATGCAGAGAGAGGCTGCAACAGTTAGTGTAATTACTGTTTTAACATCAAATCTTTCTCCCAAAGTGAACTGTGGCTTTAATGTGAGGAATGCAGCTAAACCACAGGGACTGGCTCCAGAGGGACACAGCAGACAGCTTTCCTCACAGATTAGATTTCAGTGGGAGAGAGATGCAAAGCACAGTGTGTACTACAGCTTGTGCCAGTGATGTTGACACAGCTGACGATGGAAAAGATGTGAAGAAAGGAAAGGTCAAAGATATTTTCATCAATACACACTGATTCAAAACAGGGCAAAACAGCAGCTGAATGTCTTGTCCACCAATCCATCCAGCCTACCTGTGGGTTGTCCTCCATGACACGGCGGATCTTCTCCACCACATCGATGCGCCGCTGTCGGTGCAGGGCGTTGATCAGCTTGGCCAGATTGGCGTCGCTGTCCCGGATGGTCCAGTGCTGCAGCGCGGCGTACGCCCGCTCGTGATCTGACGAGTAGCCGTTGGAGAAGGCGGCCACCTCTCTCTCGGTGGCGTTGGCTAGCAACTGATAAATGTCTATCCACTGGGTGCCCACGTGGGCCGCCGCCAGCTTCAGGATATCCACCCCTGAGCAGAGAGAGAGAAAGAAAATATAGAGATATGAAGCTTAAAGGTAGAAGAAGGAGGCTTGTGATCATTTGTTTAACCACTAATCAGCCATTCAATTTAAAAAAGGACAGAAAATGAGACTCAGATGATTGCTGGATTTTCTCTTAATTGAAGAATGTAGGCCAGTAGCTGTAAACTGTGCTAACTAACAGGATGCAGCAGCAAGCAATTGCCTCATTTCTACCTAATGGAGCCCTCATGCTATGCTCCACACAATACACCATTGTTCTCTTCCTGTCAATTACACTGAACATCTATATGCTGTGTGTATGACAGTTTGTCTGGAATTATATCCTTTCAGCTCATGCAACTAGTATGTCATCTAATGACATGTGTAAGTTGGTCTGTTTATTATGATAAACACAGTTGTGACCATCTCAAAATTAGTTGGGCCTTAGCAGTGTTAAATATGTTATTAGGAGTTCAAAATCCTGAAGTCTGTAGGCTTTCTTTAAAACGTATAATATTCACCAAGACTCTTGGAAAGTATCATTTATATATCTGTCAACTGCAGGCCAGAACCTGGAAGATTTGTTCATGCCCGCCACAAGGTGAGTTGCAATAACTTTGGGGATTTCTTATCTTTTTCACTTGCTGCCATAATGAGGTTGTAATAAACTTTGGTTTGTGACCAAATACCTGCAAAACTATTGACACTCCCATTACCTCAGCTGTACTTTCTGTTTAGTGATTTGCTAATTAGAAAACTTTAGCATGCTAACACACACAATTAAGATGGTGAACATGATAAACATTACACCTACAAAACATCAGCATGTTAGTCATTATGAGCATGTTAGCATGCTGATGTTAGCATTTAGTTCAAAGCACTGCCGTGCTTAAGTATAGCCTCAGAGAGCCACTAGCGTGGCTGTAGACTCTTACAGGAGTAGTCTTGTTTAAGGAAGCACAGTGAGGTAAAATGCCCCTTTAAGGAGCAACAAGGCATCCACAGGAGAATCCTGTGTAGAAGAAGTCTATCCTATGCAGACATCAATTTTTGGAAAGGATAATATATACCAATTCTCCACCTTCACAGTGGCACAATTGGACATATGATTAGAAGACCCTTTCACAAATGCATGTGCTTACCATCCCATTCACTTTATCATTGCAACAGCAACAAATTGAAGTACATTTACTTTTAAAATTGTACTGTGAATTATTTGGATGATTGAAATCACACGACTCTTTCAGACATAAAGCTCTGCTGCACCACTTGTGCGACATCATGCTTCCCCCATCAGCTTGTCCAACTAAGTTATGAGGTCAGTGGCGCTCAAGCAGCTCAAAGAATCCACTCAGTGCAACAGATCCACCTCTTAACCAACACCTCAACTTTCCACACACGTGCTCAGGATTGCACATACACACACAGGGTGGTGCAAGAGGCAGCATGTAATGCCATTACTCTTGGATCTCCCTGGATCAGCTGGGCCAATCTCTTGCATCTCTTCCTGCTGTGCGGTTGGAATACATAGTCATTCATCTTGAAGACAGACAACTGTTGAGCCACTACTGCTCTGGTAAAGCTTTTGTGATTACACCAAACACGTCAGCTTTGATTTCATTGATCACAGTGGAAAACAGGGTGTGTGGAGATTTATCTGATGAAACTCTCAAACAACAATCCACACTAAGACTGAACTTACACATAGGAGAGCTCAACATCCCCAGTGCTACAGCGTGATTTATTGGAATATTTCATTAGCATGTTTCCACTTTTGTTCATACCAGTGTCTTTCACAGAAAAAAACAGGGCTTGTAAACAGAAGTCACATGGACTCACAAGTGTTTTGTTGTGTAACCAGTACAGGAAGTCAAAGATGTTATGGGGAGCAGTCAAAACAAATGTTTACTTTACCAGTCCCTCCTAAGCATGATGGACCTGTTTACACATAACACTTGTTGTTATTTATCTGGTGCTCATACCAGCTAAGTATAACCAGAAATACCAGAACATGACCATCAGGAAACTGCATTTTGCTCTTGAATCATTTTGTTATGATAGTCATTCTATGAGGACAATAATCTATCTAGTTATGCTCATAAATCTACATGGAACAACAGTCCAAACTACATATTTTGCCTTTTAATGTTTTCTGCTGTTGTTTTGAATCTCATTTCCTTTGAAAGAGCAAGGACCATATTTATAGGAGTTTCCTACTCCATGTACACACCATCCACTATCAAAAAGCTAAGTGTAAATGTAACCAAGAAGCATTAGGAACGGATTGAGATCTGACTGCCACATTGGGATGATGGTTTGAGATGTATTTTGAAAGGTGTAAATGCATCCATCTCTCCAAGACTCTTAAGTAATCTTTACTCCTTCCAGGTGTGACTATGTCAGTAGGTCTGTGAAAATAGACACTTACTTAGCCACCCCCTACTTACTTCTGTCCTCTGGGATAATGGCAGCTGAAGTGACACATATGAGGCATATATGGCATCAGGAATAAAGCAGCTCCAACGATTTGAACATTTACAGTCATAGAGAACCATGTACCATGATTTTGCAGCATTTATCTGATCCCTGATCAGTGCAAACACTGCATGAACTTTGGTGCTTGAGAGAGCACTGATATGTATGGGAGAAGGAGCAGCATGAGTGAGATCCAGTGAACACATGTAAAACTTTTGTCTTGCTCGTAGTCATCCATCTGTTTGTGTTGGTTTATAAAAAATGTTAGCTATAGCCTACAGCTAACAGTTTAGTTCCAACTTATAGGTAGCTATACTGTTAAAGCTGGAACTAAACTGCTAAAGTGCATAACTTATTCTTTTGACATTTTTGCCAGTTACCAAACTGCTTCAAGCGCATTACCACCACCTTCTAAACTGTAAAAACACCACCTTATATTCTTTGGCATTTCAATTGTGATGATTAAACCAATCCAGTCTCTTGCTTCAACAAAAGAGAGTGAGTCCTGGCAACGTACATTCTTTAGCTGTCATTCATTACAAGGTGAGAAACTTATGTTTACTTGTGTTCTTTAGTTTTGGAAGCATTTCAGAACTTATACAATACATGAGTTGACTGCATGTCCGGCTGATTTGAAACACTGATTGCTTGTGAGCATGTACTTCTCAGCATGCACGTTATTTGGGTTAAAATTCCCCAGAAAGCCTTCTTTTTACTAATTTAAGAAAAGTTGTGATGGGAGTTAAATATTCAAGTTATCTTACAAAAAATAATCAGTTGACAGAAATAGTCATTTTAAGTTCAATAAAACCAACTTATATGTTTGATTAACCAAACTTAACTTAAATAACTCTTTAATTCTTTGAGCTTTCTCAACGTCTAAATTTTTACAGTGTAATCCCAACCCTGATTTGCATGTAGGCCAGGAAAACCAAGGTGGATTGCAATCACATTTGTGATCTGGCTAATGGAGACAGATATCTGTTGCTAACTGTAAATGAAAGTGTTAAGTAAAGCGCATCTGGATTTTATCAGGATTTGAAACTATTGAAGTGACAAACGTAAATGGGGCCTAAGCACAGGTATTCCGTGCGACGTGACTTTTTCATTTGCCCCAAATTACCATTAAGCAACAGTCACTGTTCTTGAAGCAACGTTTATGGGTTAAGTCACTCACATCCACATATCTCACTGAAATGTTTACTATATCAGAAAAAGGGACATGCAATCTGTCATGGATGCATATTTCTTCTGACCTACAGATATTAACTGCTGAGTACTGTAACTTATTAGAATACCTCGACTGTGTTCTGCCAGCACTTCAGAAAGTGGCCTTTGAGGAAAGGCACCTTTCTAAAGGTAGGAACAGATGTGGTTTTTAGAGAAGCACACTTGACCTGGTTTGGTTTTGTTTAGTCACCTAGTCACAGGCAGCTGTCAGGGTTGTATTTGATTACTGGAGCAAGTTGCCATGGAAATACGGCGCTTAATGCAAAAGAAGAGCAGTTTGTTTATCTGTTTACAGTGCACCCAAAGAAACCATGGACTGAGAATTCACTGCCTCATGTTATTTATGGCTCAGACTCATCCTACATCCAGGTCATGGTCACACACCCCAGCCCGTCCACTATGCTCTGCTACTGCCAATCGGCTTGTTACTCCCTCACTACAAGGGGGGCCCAGCTACCGCTCAACTAAATCACGACTGTTTTCGGTCCTGGCTCCACATTGGTGGAAACAGCTAAATCAAAATTTTTCAACAAATATTCCATCAAATTTGAATAGAAATTGTGAATTTTTCTTATCCTGTAAATTCACCAAACCCCATTTTACCCACAGAAGCTTCATGTACTACATGGCCGTTACACTTCCAGAGCATCATCACAGAATTACTTCCAGCACTTTTGATGAGGGATCAGGTTGATCCCTGATTAATGTTTAGTGTAACAAACATGCTAAATGCATAATTCCAGGATGATTCAGAGAGATTGGACCAGAGAGATTAAATGGATGTAAGCCAGTGGAAGTAATTCATGACTGGACACACACACAATCCCCTACTCCTGCTCAAGATTAATAAACTTGCGTGAATCCTGGAGGGACCCAGAGGACCTCGCGTGCCAACCTTCTGGGCCGAGAGCCTATCGACCCTCATTCGCTTTGTTCGCCATAACACACAGCGACAGAAGAGAAATCCCCCTGCTCTGCATGCCTCACTGCCACTGCTAGCTGACCACATTTAAATGACCTATATAAGTCTCGTGGTGATTCAGTATGTCAGCCTGCAGATGTGTTTGCATAGGGAAGTGTGTATTAGAGTATGTGCACTTGTCCCTGCATTATAAGTAGACTCTAAACCATAAAAAACCTGAAATGTTAAACAGCAGCTACTTGCTGTTATTTACTGGTATTTATCCAAACCAACATGTTTTGTCAAACTGTTACAAAGCATGATACAGCTGAAGGTGACAAACTGTGAGCTATCCTGAAGGTGCGTCACTAGAATTGAGTGCCATTTTTGCATGTATCACACGCATGTTTTTGTTGTGCTGTAAAGTAGCACAAAAGGGAACATGTTCAAACAAAATGTCCTATCCTAGACTCATTACGTGCTGAAAATGACTCATCGTATTTGGCAGTGAAGGTGATAATGAGGCAAGCAGTTGTCTTGGCTATTTCTGTTGCAAAGTAACTATGAAAAGTTTCTGGTGCTCTGAGGTCAGGGTGCTAAAAAGTGTAATCAGCAAGTTCTTCCTATTGAAAACAATAAAAATGGGAGGTCAGCACTCAAAAGAAAGGTTCTCAGTGGATACTGTAAATAACTTTGTAGACTTTGTAGCTCTGTTAAGCTAACAGTGCTAGCGTTGAAAATTTTAACATCTAATGTTTAGCAGGTTATGTTTACTATAGTTGCCATCTTAGTTTTGCGTGCTAACATTCACTAATTAGCACTAAACCTAAACATGACAAAGGGTCCTGTGTTCCCCAGTTCTACATATATGTGCTCTCCCAGGGTACTATGTTCCTAGGGTCCTGTGTTCCCCAGCCCTACAGAGCACATAATGGAAACCTGAAAAGATGTTCCCCAGCTCTGTATTCGCCTAATAAGACATCGACTATTGTAGGACTCAAATGGTTGGACTCATGGAATCACCAAAGGTCATAATTTAAAGCTTCCTTAGGTGAAAACTAGTCTGTTGAATCTCTCACACTGCACATCTGTCTTCTACCTGATATAAAATCATGACATCATGACTTAAGTATCTAATTTAAGTTTGTTTGACAGCTCACTGCTGAAGTGTCCAAATACCAATGCAGTGATATTGTTAAAATAGAACAGTGGCATTCAGAGACTTTCATAGGGGCTGGGGGGGGAATGAAAAAAGGGCACATAGCACGCACCAGGGGCGTCTCTTGACATTTCAAACATCTGGGGCCCACACACAGCCCCCAAAGAGAATATGCAATGCGCAATCTACACGTGCACCGAACAATTAATTAATGAATATCATACACCAGTGGAAAGGAAAGTGGAATACGATTTTGTAAATAAAGTAAAGTTGTAAAGTAAACAACATTGTCTTGATATTCATGATACACATTTATTTCAAGTGTTACTTCAAAATCTAGTGCCCCTGAAAACACACTCTTGCTTAAAAGACATTTAAAAGGGCATCAATATAATGTTTTGCCTCATAACTAACTTGTTATCCATTCATAACCACAAAATCTACATTTATGTTTTTTATGTTGTGTTCTAAAGGCCACATGTCAGGATATGGACTCTTAGTGTTTTGATGTGGACTCCTTGTGTGGATTCTTCAGTTGTTCCTGTTT
The DNA here is from genome assembly GCA_002120245.1 of Maccullochella peelii. Classification (NCBI taxonomy): domain Eukaryota; kingdom Metazoa; phylum Chordata; class Actinopteri; order Centrarchiformes; family Percichthyidae; genus Maccullochella; species Maccullochella peelii. The sequence continues at coordinate 49,310 of LKNJ01002196.1, forward strand.
TATTTTGAAGTTTGGTCTGTCTTGGTTCCTGTGTGTTCCTGCCCTAGTGTCTCCCCTTGTCTGTTGATTTGCTTCACCTGCCTCTGTTTCCCTCGTTTGCTCTCCTCCTATTTATACTGGTCCTTTTCCTTTGTTCCCTGTTGGGTCATTACCCTATGTTATGTGTGTTCAGCGGTGCGTTTGTTTTCGGTTGTTGTGAGTACTGGACATTCTGGTTTTCCTGCTCTTCCTGCTGCTGTGTTTGGAGGTTTTCACTTCCCTGTACCTGTGTACGCTCATTAAATCTTTGGAACTCCTGTCTGCCTCCATGTGCTGTCTGCATTTGGGTCCTCTCCCTGCTATATATCGTAACACCACATGTACCTTGCTGTTGAAAATCTCATCAAACCAAATCTTCAAAAATAGGGTAAAATGTGACCCACAGAGAACATTGGTTTTTTATAGTATGGCATGCAGCAATAAAACTAAAGTTTTTTTCCTTCAAAATCAAATGAAATGATAACTACTGGTTTTGTTGTGTTTATATTGCTGTTTTGAAGCCTTGTTCCAATTAAAAAAAAACTGGATAATATTTATGAAATATTTTAACTTGGGTCCAATTTGACCCAAACACAATAGGAGGGTTACTGTGTGTTAACAGACTATTGAACTGGGAGACACATAAATATGCTCCCACAAATCCTGACACTGCATACATTACTGATGTTACTGATTGTTTACATCTCATGCATTTGTTTTGTAAATAGCTTTATTTAATAAATTGTTAAATTTTGACCCCCAGCCTTTTGTGTGTTCTCCCTTCTTTGTCTGAACTTTGAGCCAGTTCATGACAGTAGGACCAAGCAATGTGGGAACTTCCAATGGGCATTTTCTTTTTGTTTGACAGCTGTATAGTGGAATAAAATACACTAGTGTGGGGACAAATGCACAGCTCTCCAAAGCACAGTCAGAGTGTGATTAGAATGGAGCTGGTTATACTTTCTTTTTAGAGTTGAATAAGTGAACACAATCCTCTTTCTCAGAGCAGCAGTTCAATGCAATTTTATTTATATAGCGCCAAATCATAACAGAAGTTATCTCAGGGCACTTTTCATATGGACCAGGTCTAGACCGTAGTCTTAATAATATTATTTAGACCCAACAAGCAGTGCCTCTGTTACACACAGCTTTCCAAAACCGACCAAGGGAAACACTCAATCCCACTTCCAACTGCAAAACTGTTTGGCTGAGTTGCAACAAGCCACCTGTCCACCTCAGTTCATTGATCTCTAGCATCCCAACAAGAAAGCATTGCTCCTTTATAAGCAGTATCACATTCACCTCTCCTCATAATTACCTGGTGTCCACAACATAAGAGCAAAGCTGAATAGGCAGTTAAGTAGATACCGCAGGTCAGTGTGGATCTCACATGCTACAAGGAAAAATGCACCTTTCTACTACAGCTGATGTAGGAGGCACTTATCCCCCAAATGCTCTATTGGACCCAGTGTGTTTCCAACAACAGACTACACAACAATAGGTTGTGTAGGGAAACTTCCCGGGTATAAAGATGGGGGTCAAATTGGGTAGCCATCCATCCATCTACCACTGCTTATCCGGATCCAGGATGCAGTGGTAGAATGCTAAGCATAGTAGCCCAGGCATCCTTCTCCCTAGCCACAGCCTTCATCTCTTCTTGGAGGATCCCGAGGTGTTCCCAGGGCAGATGGGATATGTAATCCATGTCCTCCCAGTTGAACATGCCCAATAAATCTCCCTAAGGAGGTGTCCAGGAGGCACCCTAATCAGATGCCTGAACCAACCTGAGCGCCTTCCTGTTGTCTGAGCTCCTCACCCTATCTCTAAATTTGAGCCCAGCTACCCTCAGAAGGAATCTCATTTCAGAGATGTATCCCAATCTCATTCTTTTTGTCATTACCCAAAGTTCATTATTCTCACATGCTCATTCACATGGGAAAATGCTCCTCTCTTTCACAACAACAGCTGATGTAGGAGACAGTTGAACTGCTCTAGTGCAGCTTTTGTTTGTTTCCAATGGATGACTCACTGATTGTACTGTGAACCTCTGAGGCCCAGCCACCCTGTGAAAAAACTAATTTCAGCCGCTTCTATTGACAGTAGCATTCTTCAGGTCATTACCATACGCTCGTGACCACAGGTGGGGTTTGGAATGTACTATACTGTAGATTGACTGGTAAATCGAGGTCTTCACCTACAGGCTCAGCTCCCTTATCGCCAGTTCAATAACAGTGTCAGCATTAATGTTTATGCTGCACCAATCCGTCTGTCTCTTGTTCCTTCTTACCCTCACACATGAACAAGACCCCAAGAACTCATTTACTTGGGGCGGTGGCTCACCTCACTCTTTTTGGGCAACTGGGTGGCCACTGAACTTAAAATTCTGTTGACCACTCTGGTGATGCCGCAGGAAAAAGAATGTGACCTTTCAGTCAGAAAAATGAATGTATATTAACATTTGCTGAAGGTTTTGAACAATTCAGTTTGGAATTTTGGATCAGTTCAGCAACTTTGCAGACCTGACTTGAATGACAATGACACAGCATATCTGAATATGTAAGGCATCTAATTTCACAGCTCTGTCTGGCCTTTTCTTCATAGCAACAGTTGTGGCTTATGGGTATTAAGTGTCCAACACATCATATAAATGGAAAAATGTGATTTGTCAGGAACAGAGATGAAAGACTAATTATTGATGCCCATATTAGAACCCTTTCGTATTGCTACATTGTCTGAGACACTCTTGATTTTGATTTAAGCAACAGTGAGGTTTTGTTCAAATTAAACACACAAATGAGACATTTTAAAGTGAGGAAAAAAACATATGGATCCAACAAGTGGTCTCACCTCAGCACCCTGTTATTGTGTGTAACATAATGTGAAGCAGGGTGCTGTGTGCGTCAGCATCTTTAAAAATACCATTCTGTTAATCACATCACATAGTCCTCTCACATTCATTCCAATTTGGGAACACACAACATGAAATTGATGAAATGTGTGTGTTGCTTTGTGGGAGCACAACAAGCATTGTATACCTCCAACCAGGCAACAACCCCTCCAAACTCTGCTCTTCACAATCAAACCCAGGCTGAACTGAGAGCAGGCTACCTCGGCCCACCCTGGTACTGCACAGCGCAGTATATTCTAACACGTGGCTCCCCGCTGGGCTTGGATGTGGAACTTGGCATTATTAACGGTGTGGATGTTTAACGAGGAAGGATGGTGGGCAGGTAGAATTTTGTTTTCCTTCATGTTTTCCTCTACAATCTGCATCTTACTTTGGAAATATATGTTGTAAATAATATGGCTGGTGACCACACCAAGCACAACCTGCCTCTATCTGATGTTCTCTTAAAGGACCATTATGGTGTTTTTCCATGTTTATGACCATTACCTACAAACTGCATACGCTCTACATAACTGCTGAATATTTTCCAGGTTTTGGATTGATTTGCTACCTTCAAGGCTGCCAGTGGTTTTTATTAATTTCACTGAGGTGTGAAAATCAACTTGGAGACATTTTAAAACTATGTTTTACATTGATTTTATGTCTGTAACTACAGATTGCTGCTGCTTATTTTCATAATGTGTTAAAAAGTGATTTTGTGTAAAAGAGGCGTCGTGAAGTAGCATGGGATCATGGGAGTTGTCGTGACTCACGTATAAAAGTTTTATTCACGATATGTTTAGTCACATTTATTCACGTTATGTCATTTCATTCTAATGAAATAGCTGAAAGTAACATCAGCTAACGAAACATTAACTTGTTAACTTACCATTGAGTCGACTACCCATACAGCTACTGTAGCTAACATTATGTAGGGTAGCCGTGTGATGTTATCCGTTGTCAAAATTATGGTAACCGAGGGTTATGAGTTACGCCTATACTTATGAGGATTAAAAAATAATAACACGGATGCAAAACATTTTACTGCATCCAATATTGTCAAAGACAGCAACAGATCCACAACTTCCATTCTTACCTTTGACAATAAATGTCTCACATTAAACAACACGCCCCCACCAATGCAGCCCTCTGTGCTGTTTTAATACAGAATTGTATTCTTAGTCATGTTTATGCAATATAGTTAACAGGCTGAAACATATACAACCACCAGCATATTCCATTAAGGCTTCAGTATGCTTCAGCTGAATCTGTTTATATCTGTTTCGAATGGCCACACTCGAAGGCGGCGCAAAAAGCTTGCAGTCATAGCCTCCCCTTGGCTGCATCTTATTGCCTCCTTGATCTCTCTCCAACAATTCTGTGTTTTTTTGCATGTCTTTGTACTTTTGACGCAAGGAATAAATGGGAATAAGGAAGCACATTTTTCACGTCTCTCCCTGAATGGTATCATACCTGATTGCACAAACAAAAAGTGACGGAAGTAGAGAGAAGTGCAAACCCTGCCTTCTTTCTCACCTCTGCACACCTGGCCGATCACTGCCTAAAGTGGGCATGATTGTCGGATTGTCTGTTTTGGAAAGTTACCAAACTGGTCGGATTCAGCCCACCCCGATTTCAACATCTGAAAAGTCATTTCAAACACTGTTAGACAATCTGACAAGCATTTGTTGAAAACATACTGGGGTCTTTACTGTTCTCTTTGAATCTAGAGCAAAGTTATACAATAAAATAAGCACATTACATGAAAATATTTGTGTACCACTAAACAACTACATAATAACAGCTACATAAGCGACAAGATGACAGTTGTTTGTGCTGAGGACAAATATTTGGGGCAAAGGTGGATATAACTGCAAGGTCAACTTACTGTAGCCTCAAGTTAACCTTTATGCAACATTTTTGTCATTCCGTTTTATTTAATTTGCCTGCTGCACCGTTGTTTCAGATAAACAAATACGTTTTTCAGAGCCCGTACAATAAAAATCTGGCCAGTGGCCCTGGAAAGCCCCATTCAGCCCTGCTGTGGAGGAGTAGCAGTTTTCACTACTTCCTGACCGGCCTTGAGCACATGCCAAGTACTATATGTGTGTGTGATCTGTGCTTTGACGTTTCCCTTCTCTTTTTTACATTATTGCCCGAGTGTTTTAACTACTCTAGTAAAGGGGCATTACAACCTTCAAGGGGAGCCAGCCACGCACCTTGGAAGGATTAAGAAGCTGTTTTGTTTTATGTTCCAGAGTAAATAGCGGTGTAAAATGGCTATTTGGGTTGCATGTGCATACATACATCTCCACGTAAATACATACACATGGGTGCAGGATTACTCATCAAACTGGGAGAACACACACACACACACACACACACACACACACACTCAAATATAAAAAGGTCAGTTTAAAAATCTTCTTTAAATGCCTTAAATTCTTAAAGGCTTCAACACTGATTGTCACACCAAAATGGGTTTCATCTAGAGAGGTTTCCACAATGATTTACCCATAGTGGCAGCCTGAAGGAACAAAAGGTAGTGTTAGTCATTTCTGGCAACGGCAACAGTACTAAGCATAGGTGATCAGCAAAAGCATCATTATCTTTTTCAGTGGATTTCAGCCGTGGGTTTGAGCTAATCAATAATGCTAATGCTTTAAAGGTTCTTCCAGCAGATCATATAATGCACAGTTGTTGACAGTTGTCAGGGGAAATACTGTGTGTTCAAATTATCATTGAAAATAGCTGCCAGCTGCTGGAAAAGAGGTTGATGAGAGCAGTGAGTGAACCAAAACAGTAAAGTTGCGGGCTGTAAAAACCAAAACATTGAGCTGAGAGATGCTAAAGCACTCTGTAGAGCTGAGAGGAACTGCAGAGTTGGGTAATAATTCTCTGTGAGTTCATCACTACAAGAGACCCCTTTCACATTACATATAATAATTTGATCAATTGTTAATATAAGACTATTAATTAGTGCAGCTTTAAGGAAAGCTGTTCTTTTGATTAGGCATTTGCATTTAACATACGAACTAGCGCTAACCTAGCAGATTTTTTGCATTATGAGATACAGTTCATGGGTTGGTGAAAACCTGCACTAATCTTTTATTACGTCATAGAAGTTGCTTGAAATGTACTTGTCTCTCTTTATCTCCATACCTCTTTTTTCAGGCATCTTATGTATCTGGGCTAACAAGGGCTGCTAGGTAACGGCAGGGAAACCCGTGTGGTTAGCCTACAACAGTAGGCCTACAATACAACACTTCCCCCTGTCGACCCCCCCACCCCACCCCCACACATACACACATACACACATACACACATACACACAATACTCCTCCACCATCTCACTCCCTCTCTCTCTCTCTCTCTCTCCCTCTCTCTCTCTTCATTTCCTTCTAGGTATGTCTTTGTCACCCTGTAAGAGACCCGATTGACCCACTAATGTGCCTCGCCAACCACACAACAACCCTGATGCAGCTGAAACCAGATTATTCCAGTTCTCTCTGTGTTCAGGCACTGAGGGAGCAGAGAGAGGGTTGCGGGTGGCTCGGCTTTATCACAGCACGCACACACCTACACACACATACAGTGTTTCAAAGCAGAGAGTTGAGTGCCTCAGGCAGGAGGTGTCCCCTGGGTTTGGGTCTCTTTCTTTGTGAAATGAAGAGCTTGGCTGTGGGGCAAAATGTACTCTACCTGTTGATAGCCGCAGTGTCAGCAGACAGAAGCTTAAGAGGAGTGTGGGTGTAAGAGTGGTAACAGAGAGAAGTGAAATCAAAAATTTAAACAACAAGCATCAGACAGAAGTGTAGAGAACTACAAAAGAGAGAGCTAGAAGCTAAACAAAGGAAAACAATGGAGGAGGTATACAAAGGGCATCAGAAAGCCGGAGACAGGAACAGTGAATGAAAGAGAAGAAGAAGAAACAAAAAGACTTAGTGAAAGAACAAAACCGAAGACAAAATGAGCAGAAATAAAGGTAAAGAGAAGTGACAAAGGAATAGGGAAGCAACTAATAAGTAAAACAAGAGGCGAAGAACGGAAGGAGACACCAAGATGAAATTGGATAGCTAAGAGCAGTAAGGCAACCTGAGTTGTGTGTGTTGGGGGTGGATAGTGACAGCAGGACAGTGCTACATAAGGGTCACATCCTTGCTTGTGTAACCACTGCCCTCTACACCATGTGCTGTGGGGCAGAATTGATTGGATCAGATACCCACAGTGGTGCGATCACATCAACAGATGGTTCTACACAGCTCAGGAGCAAAACTAACGCATGTCATTACACCAGACTGGGACATCTAGTATGCAACTAGAAGTCCATGACCTCCCATGTTGGCTGCAGATGTAGGCCATATAGAGCTACCAGTCCTGAGATTATAAAAACACCATGGCAAAGCTGCAATAAGACACTTTCTCTGATGGCATATCACAGTCTTGCATATTGCCGAGGACGTCACAATGACGTTGGAACTGTCATAATAATGATGTCATATACTGTGTAATGTGTCAGTGGAGCTTTCTGGGAGGTTCCATAACAGACATTTTAAGACCCCATAATGAGTTTTTGATAATTCAAAACATTAAGAACAAGAGGAGCATCAATGGTTTGAGTCCTCGTTTCACTGGGGAAATTTTCTTAACATGTAAATGATAACCTCCTTCACCAACCACTGTCAAGGTGCTTTGAGTACCTGTTTGCTTCAGGAAACTTTTCCAACCAAATCTAACTCACTGTCCCAAGTATAGCTATGAGTGTGGAAGTGAAAGTGTAGATTACTCTATATAGTGGATTAGCATGGCAGCATGAGGTCATACAACCTTCTAATGACCGAATCTGTGATGTATTAACAAACGGGTGATAAATTAACAGGAAAACCTAACTAAATGAGTGGAGAAAAATTACAAATGCACATACTTAAATACAGGGCAGGAAAGCTCACTGAACGGTTTGATGAGTATAAAAATGACGTAAATCATATGCTATGGCCTTGACAGTCACCACATCCCAACCCAACTGAACACCTATGGGAGAGGCAGGTCAATTTATGTTGGTTTTTCCTTTAATTTGTCAAATACTCTACAGTTCTGATATAACTGATGCTATAGCAGTATCTACGCTAACCTCTTTATGAGCCGCTATTGTTGTTTTCGAACGAACAGTCACAGTCATCACACCTAAGCCACCAGCAGCCAGTAGTTCTTCGTAGACTACTGTCATCACTCTGTTTGGTCCGACCACTGTGGTTCGGCCACAAGCGCATAACTTGAAGCCTGGCAAGATAGATTCTCGTGTGACCTTGTGTGATCTCATGTGATCTCATGAATCCAGCTGCCTTTCAAGGTAAGTCTCCCACAATCTTTCACTAGAACCACTCTTGTTAAAATCAAAGATACAGCGGGCTTACCCTGTCCGTTGGAGTAGTAGATCCACTTCTCTTTGACTTGCGTTGGAGGTGAAGATGGTTTCTTCTGAATTGCCTTCTCCATAATGCTGCTAGGGTCCTGCATGGGGCCCTTCTTCAACACCCGAGAGCTCCGCTTCACGCTGCAGACCACGATCACCACCAGCACCAGCAGGAGAAGGAGCACTATCATCCAGGGGAGGTGCTCGTTGATGTCAAAGTAATTATGGGTGCTTGGCCTTGGGGACCCCCTGCGAGTGGGCCTGTAGTAGCTGGAGACCCCACCTCCACCACCTCCACTCCCCTGTCCGCCTACCTTGCTGATACCGGTCTCAACCCTGACTACCTCTGCACCCTCCAGACCCTCCATCGATCTCTTGTTGGGGCCTGGCACAGGGTCAGAATTGGGTTGCCCCTGCTGGTGCTCGTGGCCCATCAGTTGAGGTGGAGTTCGTGGGGGATCACGATTTGGTGGGGTGGGAGTGCCGGGCCAACTGAGGAGTAGCCCCCCTGCACGGTGGTCTTCCCCACCCAGGTTTTCCCTCAGTTGAATGGCTGCTGACTGGCTGTAGGTGCCTGTAATGAGAGACCAAGGGATCGATAAGAAGACAAAGATAGAGCAGGTAAGAAGAAGAGAGATGAGAGAGAACAAAGTGAGCAAAGAGACAAGATAGTACAGAAGTAAGAGATGAGACGACACAGAGAGACAGAATTAAATTCACTCACTTGAGAGATTTGCTTAACCCTGACAATTAAAACAGAAGGCATCACAGGAGGGAATCTTAACACTTTAATCCATGGAAGCAATCTGGCACACAAAAAACCTCCCTCTTCTCTTTTCACTCATCTGCTCCCCCTACTGACTTCCTCCACCCTTGGGATGGCAGTGTACTCCAAACTGGAGCCTGACCGATACTGGATTTTTGTGGTCAATACCGATATTAATATTTGAGACATAAACACATAATATAATTAAACATTTTTAATTAGATTCCTTTAAATTTGTTTTTTAAATAATTGTAACCAAGAAGGCTATGTCGTGAGCAGGACATTTTACATTCACATTACATTTACAATTATTTAAGTGACGTATGAATGAGGTACAGTTCAAGCCACAATAGAACAAGTAGAAGCCACTGAGAATACAATAAGTGCCACGAGGCTCGGTTTCGAATTCCATCTGACACAAGTGCCACAAGGTTTCAGGTACAATTTTTGCTTTCTGAGATAAGAGACAGAGAGAGCATGTAAGATGATGATGATGACAGAAAGAGGTTCTGCTGACCAAATCGAGTTACGCAACTCATTTTACAACCAGGGGACAATGCAGGAGAAGAGTTTGGATTGAGATTTCCTGAACTTAATGCGAGTCCTACACATTTTGGACCATGTGCAGAGGTTTTACTGTGCATGCTGGCTGCCCTGCCAGAAGGGCGTTACAGTAGACAAGGTGAGAGATGACCAATGCCTGTGCAAGGAGTTGAGTGGCATGCTCAGTGACAGTTAGTTGGTTGTCAATAGCCAGGTTTGGCTATTGTATGGTGTAGAGCAAATTGGCCAAAAGAAAATGTGAATTAATGTGCATTTCCATCCACAACTGTTACTGTTAATATGCGAATATTAGGAGATAAATAGCTGCTGGCGCTAATTCTCCAGACCAGGTGCCATTAAACCATTGCAGAAGAAGAGGGTGCAACGAGATGACGTAATTAAAAGAGCACCGGTCAAACTTCAAACAATAGAAAACCATGTAGAAAACATGATGAAAATATGACATTTCTGTTTGTTTCACATATTTATTTGAGGAAGGTTACAGTCTCCTCATCACTCCGCATAGATCTGATGTTTTCATCTGCTGTCATCTTTAGTCTCTTCATTGGAGCGTAAGCTTCATTGAACGTTTAAGTCACATGCTTTAATCATCATGATTTATTCATTAAGTCTGCTTCCATTGCACTTCGTTGCATTTTGTTTTCATTGACACACCAACTTTTCCACCTCAGCTGCGCATGACAACTTTTTTGCCATTTGAGTTTTCTTCAAATTGTCTCGATTCCAAAATGTGCATGAAAATAGGTAAATGGAAAGAAACTTAATCACAACACCCACATTTCTGCAAGGAAGAGCTGATTTGGATACTAAAAAGTTTATATTTCACAGTTAAAATATAAACTTGGCGAAAACATTACACTAATAGTAAAGGCACAACTTTTAAACAGTAAACGTCATTGGATATTAAATTTGACAATATGTCAATAATCAGCCAACATATATGCAGATACCAATATATTTGTGATTAAGCTAAAATCAGCTAATGCGTTGTTTGGGCTCTACTCCAAAGTAACGAACAGTAAACGGAAAACTTGCATGACTCTGACATGGATACCAGTGTTATACTCACAGCACTTAATTGGTTAATATACTCTAAAATCATGTTAAAAAAGTGGCACAGGATTGAAATGAATTATATACTGGGGAGTTATGTGATTATTATGTTATCACTCAAAATCATCAGTGAAAATCTTGGTGTATTCCCTAAACTGTAAAGTACAGTCTGCCTCTCAGCAGATGAGCTCTGAATTGCTCACCCCACAGTTTGCTCCTTAATTATGCTTAAGCGAGGCCAAATCTAATCAGACTTAAGCTTCAATTGCAGGAATCATTTGAAAAAAACTTAAGGACAAGAGATTGGACAAGAGATTGGTCAATGGGCTAACGATTTACAGCCAAACAAATCTCTGTAATCTGTTGAAACAGGAAAAAAACAAGTAAGATTGTCCCATTTGACACAAACAACAGCAGGGACAGTGTTTTTCAGACATGGGAACAAACTGTAATGGTCAGTCAATATTAGTGTGCCATTAACTTCTATTGATTATTGATGAGGCCGCTACCACCTCTCTGCTGCTCGCCCTGTGCCTGTGTGCTGCTGCTAATGGGGTTAGTGTTGTATAATGAGATCATAAATGGGCTGCTGCTTTTTAGGATTGTTGTTTGGATGCGTGTTAATCCTTCTCGTCCTCTTATCAGCAGACAGGTACACAGACGCAGGTCTAATCCCCAAATTAAGGCAGATGTTTTAGCTGGCAGCAAGAAGTCTTTAACATACAAAGTCAACTTTTTAGAGTAATACAGAAGACTTTCAGGGGATATAATGCACCCTCTGCAGCCATAGTGGAAGTCTTCATCTTTTGAGTAAGTGATTGTGGATATATGTGATTCAACATGCAATATTGGTCTAAATGCGACTAAAGATTCACACTAGTGAAACTGAAATTGTGAAATATTCAATGACTTTATCTAAACGTAAGGTCAAAATGAGACAGAGCATAAGTTGGTGAATACATCTAAATTTCAATCCTCCAGTTTCTTGGCTATTTGCTGACATGGACAGCATAGCATGGCATGGTACAGTACAGTGGCAGATTGCAGTTTGATTAGTAAATTAATTCATGGAAACCTTGCATTCGCACAAAGTAATAGAACTGAAATGCTGAAAAAAAAATGTATTTACAAAAGTTTAGCAATAAAAATATTGTGCACATGTATTGAATGAAAAAAGTTCTGAGGTGGTACTTCCCACCTTCTCCACTGACAGTAAAATACGGGTGAAAAATTACAGTCATGAGTGCGTAACACCCACACCTGCCCAACCCCACTTTCCCCTCATCCAGCACAGACAGGGTTAAATTAACTGGCTGTGAAGCCATCGATCCCATGCAAACACAAACAGTGGTGACAGTTTTATAGGTGTGGGGGTCTATGTGGGGAGGAGGGGTATACTGGCTATGGATGGTTGGTTTTGAGAAATGACTGGCTGACTGACTGAGACAAGACTGACGTAAAAACAGACAGAAATACCCATAACTCCTGACCACAAAGAGTAACACTCCTGAGATAGGGAGCTGCCACCAGTTTGTTTCCATGCCTACAAATGCCTTTCCTTCTAGGAATTCCCACAGGACAAAAATATGTGTGTCACTGATGTAATGACGCTGCACCAGCAATTTGAGCAATAATGCATAAAGAGGTGGCAAGACATTTAAATTAGTGTCCACTCAATACACAAAAATCTGAACAGGATATAAAACAATAACTATCATGTCAAAAATATTTAGCAATGAATTAATTCAAGTGAATCTCATTATAAAGTAGCAGTTAATGTAAGAAAATTTGGTAACACTTTATGTTAAGGTACACAAATTAACCATGAACTAGTTGCTTATTAGCATGCATATTAGTATCGTATTGGCTCTTTATTAGTCATTATAAAACACTTATTAATGCCTTATTCTGCATAACCATATTCTACAACTACTAGGCCATTAACTAAGAGTTTTCCCTCAGTAACCTCCTAATTACTGCTTATTGAAAGTGAATAAGGGAGTTGTTGTACATGAATTACGATCTTAATATGCTTTGCTCAGTATGGGCATTATAAGGTGGTAGTACCACGAGAATAGTCATTCGCCCTTAATAACACTTAATACATATGGTCTATTCTTATGTAACAAAACACAAAACCACAAGTGTTAATAGTGTCCAAATAACTCTAAATTAATTTTCAATAAAATTTTATTTATATAGCGCCATATCATAACAAAGTTATCTCAGAGCAAAATTGAGTCTTTCTAACTCTGAATATGATCCCCATTCTAAAGTGACGTCTTGCTCATAACTAATTCACTAGTAGTTTGACACTTATTAATCCACACAGGTTCCCTATTGTAAAGTTGCCTCCTCTTTACAATTAGTAAATCCATTATAGCACACAACTACTGCAATTAACAGACCCTATTCCTAAATGATGGGTTACACCCGAAAAAAAAGGCAGCACAAGTAGAACTATCTCTTTTATTAATAGACCATTCCAGAGATTTTCAAACATATCAAATTTTTTTCTAATTTCTTTAAGGCTAAGAACAAATGTACTGTATGTGTGTGCCTAAACTTGCTGTCTAATTTTCAGCTCTCAGAGCCTTTTGGTGTATAAAGGATCGCACAGATTTTCAACCATATCTCTATACTCCTCTCTGGTACTACCACCTTATAATGCCCATACTGAGCAAAGCATATTAAGATCGTAATTCATGTACAACAACTCCCTTATTTACCATCAATAAGCAGTAATTAGGAGGTTACTGAGGGAAAACTCTTAGTTAATGGCCTAGTAGTTGTAGAATATGGTCATGCAGAATAAGGCATTGATAAGTGCTTTATAATGACAAAGAACCAATATGATACTAATATGCATGCTAATAAGCAACTAGTTCATGGTTAATTTGTGTACCTTAATATAAAGTGTTACCAAAAATTTTGATTAAGACAATTTAAATTTACAGATTGTTTTATTCACTCTTTGTAAAAAGTATCATTCTGCAGGATACTTCCATCCAGAAGTACAGACTAGAAACCCTATGGCCAGAGATGCTGCACAGAAGTACTGGGTGAATGGATTAACTACTTTTACTACTACTTTTGTCTAGAAATAGTTAAAGCATGAAACTCCCTCTAAAATCAAAAATTGTAATTTTTACATTTCTGTTTATGTGACAAACGAGAACCTGTTAATTAGTCAGTTTTAGAGGTGCTGGTACGGGCATTTTTGAGCTTTTAAGAGAGCCAAGCTAGCCGTTTCCCCCTGCTTTCACTCCATAAGCTAAGCTAGGCTGATCGCCTCCTGACTCCAGCTCCGTACTAAAGTACGAAAGTGGCATCATCTCATCTACACTCAGAAAGAAAGTGAATAAACTATGGGGTTGCCATTGAAATGACTGAGCAAAGCACATCCATACTTACACTTACTGTTATTAGCCTAATTCAGCCCATTTCAGGGGCTAGTCCATTTCAATAAGGCATCAGGAGTAATAACACCACTATTTGATATTGAGCTATATGAAAAGCCATATGAAACAGATATTCGCAGTAATGAACATTAATAAACAATACAAGAAAGAGGGTCTCTGCTCTCACCTTTATGTACACCTCCAGTCAGTGATGAAGATGGAGAGGACAAAGAAGTCATGGGTTCCTGTACAAGCACAGCCTGTGCAGGCCCCAGTGGGGCGGTTGTGGAGGCAGACGAAGATGAAGAAGATGATAAAGTGAGTGATGTAGAAGGGGGTCCACAGACATTATCTGTTTCTCTAGTTCCTGGTGTGAGCAGCACCAGCCCCTGAGCTTGGCAGTCCGTGTGGGTTCGGCACTTCATCGCACTCGACTCCACATCAGAGAAAGTCCCCTTGGTGCACTGCTTACAGAGCACATCCTCTGTTTCACTGCCCCGCTTTTTCACCCTGGCCCCAGGAGGGCACAGCGAGTGGGGCTTACACTCTGTGCCACCGTCCACCGACAAGAATCTGTTGGGGCGACATTTGCACACTCGGTCTTGGGTGGCAGTGCAGGGAGCTTTCTCAATGAAGCCCGCAGGACATGGAGCCCGACACCGATGGCACTGCTGGACCCCGTTCTCGCCCCGTGTGAAGGTGCCTTCAGGGCAGGGGCTGCACTCCCTCACGGCTGTCAGGGAGCAGTGGATGGACACATAGGTGCCCGCCGGGCACTTGTCGCAGACCAGCTGGGTGCCCGAGTCGGGGTCGGTGTGCTGATAGTGGCGAGGAGAGAGGAGGGGTTGGTCAGCTGGGTTGGTTGTGGTCAAAACCCGAGCTGAGATGTCAACCACCACTGTACATAAGAGCTGAGAAGAGAAGATAGTGTGGAAGTTAAAGAGAAATCTAAAAAATGGCAATAGTATTTAAAGATATAGTAGACAAGATTTTTATGCAACGAGACTGAAGTCCCACGTTCATTACATCTACAATACTGAACCGGCATTAACAGATTTTTTTGGCCACCTGGGGGCAGCAGAAACAAGTCGTGAACACATCATTACCATATCAACTTTAAAGGTGATGATATGTCAATATATGTCAAACTTGTTACCACAGTCACAAAGATGTATCCTCTGGGGAAAATGAGTATAGCAAATATCAAGGAAACGCAGCCATCAGTTATTGTAAAACAATGCTAAAACAATAGACATTATGGACATAATCCTCCAATCCACCAAAAAAGAAATAGGAATTTTAGCCAAAGAATGGCGCTAGAAGAACAATTAAGAATCAGTAGGAATCCTCAGCCAGAGACCATGAATAACCACAGATTCAGTTGTTAAGATAAGATAGATCAAAGGGGCTGGACAGATGGCTGGATAGATGGACAGACAGATGGACAGCTGGCTAGACAGAGCAACAGGCAGAAGGATCAAAAGCGCCCCATCGCAACCTAATTGAGACTACTGTTCACTCTGTCACTCTGGTTTTTCGTACACTGATCAGGTCACAAAAGACCCACAATTCTAAAGCATGAAATCGTCTAATCCAAAACAGTTTCCTGACCAGCAGCGAGCAAGCCTTACACACTCAAACAATCCGTCACAAATTTCTGATTTGTCATTGTGTAATTTGGTATGACATCACAGGCCAGGCAGGCAGACATGAGTGTGCTGTGTGTCAGGTTACATGGATTCTGGAAAGTCCAATTTCCGATACTGCCTTTTAGGTTCCCAGTGTATGAAGCTGCTTTGATAAGATTTGTAGGGAAATATCCCTTCAGAAACCCACTTAATCGAACGTCATTTCATTTACTCACTCCCCTGATTCATCCCTGTCGTCTGAAGTTGAATGCCCAGCAGCGCACATTCACTTTACAACCACATATGGCTTTACTTGCCTGTTTTTTTCAGGGTCCCCTCTCATGTCTGCTGGGAAGCCGACAACTCACTAGGTTTAGGGGAATAAGTCACACATGTCTAAGTTCACACACACACTGACTGAGTCATTTCAGAGCAACAACATCAGGAAGCCTGACTGCTGAAGGGCAGTCTCCAATAATGCTAGAGTGCTGACAGCGCATTAGTTACCATGCCAAAATTTTTAACAGGGCACTAGTTTGCAATCCTTTTGTTCATTCTGTTTAGTATTCCAACTACTTTAAAGAGGCCATGTGTAAGAATTTGGTTATAGCATCTTTCAAATTAGTCTGAGCATAAGTTTTTGTTTCTAAGTCACTTTTTTAGACTTATTATGTGATTACAGCATACTCAGCATATTTTAAGAGTGGTAAAGAAATGTTGTAATTCTTCTCATAGTGGCTTTAACTTTAAACTCTCTTTGTACTTTTCTTTATATAATTCTATCACAGTCTGTCAGTATACAGCTAATGCGAGGATTTGATTACACAATGTCAGCCCAATAATGGCCTGACCCAACAGACGTGTGGTGACGGTAATAAAAAATGAGCATTGGGAGGGACAATTGCTCATGTGTATTGTGTATGGGACGCCCCACAAAAATTCTAGCACGTTCACCTTCTCTTGCCTAGTTTGACAACTTCTACGACGTGTTCCGTGATATTGACTGCAACTGTAAACATGGCGAAGCAAAAGAGAAATTATGTTTTATTTCATTTCAGTGAACCTGTAACCCTTTGATCATCACCCTTGGGTGTGGCGTCACCCTGTACACCCAATATGTATGCTGCTCCTTATAAACTAACCCTCTTTCTACCAAATGGAAAGGAAAAAGAAAGGCCATCTAGTGAAGACAAATGGTTCTAGTTTCACTTTCCTTCATAAAATCGTGTTTACATACAGCAAGTGGAAGAGTAAAGGCAGACCCTGGCACCTCTCTCCCAACCACCAATGTACCTCAAGGTCTAACATGTAGCCTCCATGTCTAGCAGCCAAGTCACGGCAAGAATTTATCACTCTATGATTGCCTGATCTGCCACAGTGGCCATCTCGAAAGGCAAAAATAATGCCAGTCTGATTCTGGACATAAGTATCAAAGACATGCAAATAATCTCAGACAGACAATATCAGTAACGCCTGGTGAAGTGTAAACTGTAACTCATTGAGAGAAGTGGAAGAGGAGGACACACGGTACGAGAGAAACACAGACGAGGATGGAGACAGGTCAGACAAAATGTGGATCTGTGTGCAAAAATGTGTGTTTAAGTGTGTCCTTCCCTGATTAGATTAGATTAGCAGCTCGTGTGTGTATGCAGAACAAACAGGGCCGGTGTGTTTCTGCTGATGACGCACGTAAATGTTGGTCATCCATGAGCACTGATCCAGATCTTCCACTGAATAAAAGCATTAGTTTAGTCTTACCAATATGGTACCAGTGCATCAAGGTTCCTTCGGGGGGCCATAAACTGACACATATGAATCATGAATTGTGTTTTAATGTATTCAAATTATTTGGACATCCTGGTTTGAAAGCAACCCACTGCTGAGAAAACTGGGATCAAGTAAGTTTTTCGAGACATCAAGGAGGATAGCAGGATACAGAAAGAAATTTCCTACAAACGTCTGTTAATTAAACAGCCAGAGGAAGACAAACTAATTTCATGATTAGTGCTAATAAAATATAAAAATAAAGCTGTTCTTTCTTTCACCACTCCATTGCCCCTTTGACACACCACCCAATCGGCTCTTTGTGTTCATTCCCAGAACCTCATCCATAAACATCAGAGCATGTTCTCGACGTGCTGCTCATAACTCAGTTGCGTCAGTAACATCAATGCATTCATTCACATCAATGTTCAAAGTGAGGCGCTGATAGAGAACGTACGCAGCATTAAATGGGAACATTCTGCTTGTTACAGGACAATGGATGGTCCCCCCGTGGCTCTTTCTGCTTGTTTGCAGAATTTTATTATTGGAAAGCATGCCCTGAACATCACCATAATTGAGGTGTATCACTCACTATTTAATGTGAGGCTGTGGAAGAGAAGGTATGCTGTGGTATTAAACAGGAACTTTCCGATGGCTTAGTATAGGACGTTCATGCTTTTCATGCCAACGGTGCAGATTTTGTTTAGTCTGGGGAAGCAGGCTGATTAAAAAATACCAGGCATTTCCTAGTCACAAGAAACTGTCAGAAGTCAGGGATAATTGAATGATCCCTCTATTGCTCATTCTAAAGTTCATGCACATACATGAACATACTTGTGTGCATGTCAGGGTTTCCAGCAGTGTACTAGTAAGACGGTAAGGTGGAGTGCCTTGCTCAAAATAAAGACCGCCTCTGCTTACACAAGAAATTATTACACTATTATGAAATATAACATAGAGCAGAGATGCTACATTATTAACATAGACCATAAAGCTGAAATGATTCATTTTTGTTAGAAAATAAATTTCCGTTTGGACTTGTGTACACATTTGGTCAAAACAAATTGCCCGAAAGAATAAAATTTTATTATACTTAACACCCTACATTATTCCATGACACCGTACAGTACATAGCACTCAGCGATCAATGAAAAGTTCTGGTGGAAATCAGTTCTAATGTTAGCAAGCTAGGCTAAATAGCTTACAATTTCTGACTGAAATACAAATTTAACAGCACAGTGGGTCCTCCCAAATGCTGAATGTTGTACGGACAGATTGAACTCTGACTTGATTGAACTCCAATTAGAGAGTTTTGTTTTATGTTAGCAGGTTAGCTAAAGTAACCAAGGAACCCATTCTATGCAACCCTACACATCAATGTTAATTATTCATCAGTTATTTTCTATACAGTCCTTTGTCTATATTGAAGTTACACCCATTTACTGTTACCTTTCACAGCATTTATATGCCGTGATGATTTATGTCACTCTGGAAATATTTTACAGTAAATAATAAAAAGAGCTGTCTATGCTGAGTCATGTGACGTATTCATCCTCTACACTATAGTTTTAAGCCAATGAGGGATAGAGTGCAGTAAGATAAAGGCAGCAAAATAGATTAATTTGGTCTCTGTGGTTGTGTCTTGACTATCTCTGTAAGCATCCCTCCCTCCCAATCAGACACAGACAACCAGTCTTGTGTCAGTGCATTTCCTGTTTGCCACTCTGAAAATGAAATGCCAACAAAGACACAGAAAGAGGAACAAAGTGCAGCGTTGGCATTTTACAGTACACACCTGCTTGCACACACACATAAACACAGACGACAGACATTGTCTAGAGCCTCTCTACACCGATACCTCTGCGGCTCAGCAATGCATGAATCAATTTAAATCTCAAAGTGCTGCCAGCCTTCCTCTTATTATGCCAACTTTGTCTCTATGTCTTGCCGCACTGCCCATAAACTACATCATCTGCCTGGTGCACAGGCCAGCCAATCAGACACAAGGTGATGGGACAAGAACTGAGCTATCAGTATCCCTCTTTACTCCCACATTGGTATGTCGAGCTCCTTGTGCACTGCTGTCTTTGTTACTGCTAACACTACTGATGGCCTGGGGGAGGTATACAGACCCATGTGCTACCAACCTGATACATGCATATCACCAGCCGCTTCTGTTCACCTGTCAGTGATGTGCTTTGCTATAAGACAGGGGAGGTTCACACAATACCCCGACCAGTTCTAACACCCACTGTGCAGGCACCTGAACCAAGTAGGAATCATTGGTGCAGCGACAAGGATGAGAACCCTCGCTAGCTAACCCCCAGCAGACACGACCAGTTGTGTTTGTTGGAAGGCACGACCAAAACTTTACTTTACACCCGCTTCACCTATTCTCATTGTATGGTTAAAGGGATACTCCGCCAATTTTACAAATGAAGATCAGCCTGTGAAAACCTTTGTATAATGTCTTCTGTGGCTCTGGAGAAGCTTTGTAAAGTCTGAGAAAATAACTCTGATTATGTTGTTGTGAGGTCAGCAGGGATATATTGGGTTTGATAGTGATGTCATCAGGGTTATATTGGCTTTGGAGACTACAAATTTACAGAGACATAGACAGAAAGCCTGCGTGTGGAGTTTAACAGACATGGGCGTTTACCAGGCAGAAAGGATCCAATCAACACACCCTATTAATAGTTGCATTATGGGAAATGTAGGATCCGGAGTTTATGGAGCTTGACCCATACTAAGGACTAATGCCGCGTTCAAGTCATATCAGAGTTATCGCAATTACGAGTTTCCGACTTGTAAATAGCATTCACATCCAACATCCAAGTCATAAATAATATGTCAGACTTGGCCCTTAATAATGTGTGCCTGAAAACCAAACAAACAAAAGTCCATTGTTCAACAACTGTTGTCTGATGAAGTGAACGCTCGCATGTCACTAATATGGGAATCTTTCTATCTCTTCCATCCATCCCATATGACGTGAGCACAGCAGGAAAGGGATATCTCTGCCTCTGCTGCTTTGAATCTCTTTAAAAAAAAACTGTGAGTGCCGCAACGTTATGGAAGTGCAATACTAAACTGCTGCAGTACCCCTTAAAGCAATCAGATGAAAGACACTTCTTTTGGCAGTGGAAGTCAAATCTGACTTTTATTTTACTGCATGCTGGGGTTTAATCTGTTAGTGGAAAATGTGGAGGGGGTCACAGCGGATGCCTCTGTGAGTTAGTGACAGAGTAAAGGACAGAACACAGAGTGAAGGGAGAGATCTGAGGGTGGAGTCCTTGGTCAGGCAGCTCTTGTTTACATCATATAGGCACCAGTGTGGCACCACTGCACCACTGCAGCACAGGTTCCTGTTGAGCAAACCCACCCACAACACACACACAGTCACTCAATGAAGCAAACACCTCAGCACCCCTAACTTTGTGGCTCCCTGCCAGCCGGTTGACAGGCTGAGCAGAACACCCTGTAATTCTACCTCCAGCAGTAGCTACTGTACAGGCCATCCAGAGACACGCCCAAGACCCAATTTGCTTGTAGGCATCGAAGCAGAAGTACAACTGTTAGGCTAAACCTGAACCTCTTTTCACTTCCCTGTTGTCGTGGAAGAGCATAAACTGTCAGTCGTCTGCTCATTTCCGTCATATGATGGGGCTGCCATGGCTGCACACCTCAGAAAATGTGCGTTAAGGATTCTGAATTTACTTTTAACACTGTCCACCATCTTTTTCAAGTACTTGAACCGCATTCAAATTTCGGCAAATGTCAAGTGGAGCCTGGATAGAGCTCAGGTGGGATGAACAATTGGCAAAAACCACAACTGAATGTGACAAACTGAGACACCTGCCAATCAAGCTAACATGACTTCAAAAATTCTCTTTTCTTAGAGTCTTCTTTATTAAATTAAGGTGCATTTTACATTCAGCATCAACAGACACATTGGTATACATTTTAAAAAAGACCTCCTTTTTCGTGGAAAAGTGTGTTGGCTTTGTATTTAGAGAAATATGTTGGGGGTTTTCCCATTGATTTCAATACAAGTGGCGTTTTCTTCAAGCTAGAATCTAGCGGCCATTAGAGGAACTGCAGATTTACGGGAAACTCCACTGATTTTACGGAAAACTGCTGAGTCATTACTTTTTTTCCCCACAGAGTTTAGTCATTCTTTCTATTATCTGTTATTGTGAGAAGTCCCGACAACTGCAGCTCTGTTGGAAAGACAGTGAGTCTCCTGTTGACCCCTACTGTACATATATACTTATATATAACACTGTTGTAACTGATTTATAATACTATATGCAGCACTTTGAACAACTGCCTAAAATTAGGGCCTGGAGCATACAGTATCTATTCCCTATGACTACCACACAAAGGGAAAATGAACCCACCCACCTGAAACTGGATATGAACAACAGACAGAGGCGCCTTCGAGTGTTTTTACATTTCTTAACAACATCCTAAAATAAGCAGTTAACGTACATGCATGCCACCACATGCGGCAGGTCAACATCAAGGAAGAGCTGTCTGTCTGCGAGGCATCGCAGTACCGCTCCACAAACTGAACTCAGTCGCATCCCGTGAGAAGAGTTGTTATTCATACCTAGTAGCAACAAACTTTGCCACAGTGCAGGAAGGAAATTGAGGCCTACGAGGAGTTTCAGATGGCTCAATATTGTAATTCTTTGAGAAATTTTGCAGGTTTTCAGGAATGACTTAATTAAGTGTACACGGTGGGTCATGACAGAAAACAATCAAGCCACTGTTTGGGCTGATGTGTGTGTGTGTGTGTGTGTGTGTGTGTGTGTGTGTGTGTGTGTGTGTTGAACCACATGTGTTACATAATGAGGTGTGTGCATACAAACGCTTGGGTGTGGGTGGCATGTTTGGGTTTGTGTGTGTGGAAGAAGACATTAAGATGTAATTATCATCCAATTAAAGTGGGGCCCACCACAAACACACACATGCACTCCTACATGCACTTATTTACTGTATCCCCCTCCCCCAACACACACAGACGCACACACAGACACACTCATACGCACGTGTTCAACCACACACCGGGCAGCACCGCAGCACCTGTTGCTGTGTGTCCTTGTGTCATCCTGCAGTGCAGTCGCAGCTCATTTCAGCCCAGAGAAAGAGACTCTGTTTGGATTCAGTCATGCTGAATTTATCACTGACAATAGCCAGCTATGATTATTTGTGTGGATGTTTGAATCTACTGCTAACGACTGAAGCAAGGAGCACTGGGAAGAACTGAGCTCATTCTTTGTGAAAATTGGTCTCCGTAGTCTTGGGTTCATGGTTTGGACAGATTCTCTTTGTTGTGCATTTGTAAAGTGATACTGTAGGAGTGACAAATGGCCACTAGTTTTGTACAAACAAAATAGTAGCCTGTCTATAGGGGGTTTCAAACATTTTAAAGATTATTAGAAACAAAAATTGTACAACTAACTTAAAGCTTGAGTGCGGGACTTTTACATATAAATGAACGTCTGTTACATTCAAGCCGTTGCCAGACGAGTTAACACAGTGCTGATTAAGCCCATCACCTCCAGGTAAATCTCTGTATTTCACAGTATACTGCAGTTTTTAAATCTGGTGTGTGTGGCGACACTCCCGCGCTAGCGCACCGGTAGTCGCGTCAACAGAAGTTCAAAATGCTTGATGGTCACATGATTCACGTAGACTT
>LKNJ01002197.1:0-67755 GCA_002120245.1 Maccullochella peelii
TATGCACATGGTACATATACTGGTACTCTCCATATGTACACAACCATCTAAAATTATACATACTACTGAATATCTTTTTAAATGTCTGTATGCATCTATAAAACACTTTAAAACAGAGAAAATATGTTTGCCGCTTGTCCTAATTCATTACTGTTATTTGAAATATGCTTTCATACAGTGAGTGATATATACGTTTTGCTGTACGGTCATGGATCTAAATATGCAGATTATAACCCATTTACATGTATGAACAAACAGCAAGGTGCACTGAAACAGCTAACATGTGTGTGCTCTAAGTATTGTTAATCAGTGTGTGTGTGTGTATAGGGGTTTTTTTTCAGTCTAAGATGGAATGGTGGCTGCTATGGTATTTACTCCGCTGTTGCTAGGACACTCCCTTTGAACATTTTAACCGAGCCTTTTCATTGGCCTGCCGCGATGATGCAAGATTCCCAAATCTTTCCTGAGCGCCCATAGAAACATGCCCGTCTGCATTTCCTCTTCTCGCCTCTCTCCTTCTCTGTCACTCTTTGTCTCACTTCTCCTCCCTCTCTTTTCCTGTCTGTCAGTGTCTCTCCTCGTGCACCCTCTCTATTCATCCCTCTCGCTCCGTCATTAACTCATTAAACCGTCCCTGCTCTCAATCTTTCTTTCCTTCCAAGCCCCTCCAATCAGCATTCATCACCTCGGTACATTCTGTCACTTCCTTCACCCTCATCTGGTTAAAAACCTCACCGCAAAATGGTGTTGACAGTGTGTGGCGGTGTCTTCCAGAACAGTCATTCTTGTCCTGCGCTGCAAAAACAGCCCTACTAGAAAGAAACCAAATATTCTTAAATATAATCAAATTGTCTTGTATTGAGCAAAAAAATCTGCCAATGGGGTAAGCCAATTTTGCTGGCTAGAATTCTTAAAACTAGCATAACAGTCTAGCCACTGAAAGACTGCAACGGGCCTTAAACAATTTTTGGGTGATGATTGTGTCGATGATGAAACTTGATGAAAATCAAGCATTTTTCAAGGAGGATATTCGAATTCAAGCATATTCCTAATCTTGAAAACATAACAGTTAAAATTAAGCATTTTCCAAACTTTCAAGACTTTGTACGAACCCTGTTAATTTCGGGGGAGTTACTTGCTGTAACTATTTAAAGATACATCCTGTCTGCAGATGGGTCAAGGGTCATGTTAAACTGTATTTTCAGTTTTCATGTTTATGTGAGCCATGCAGTTTTTGATCAGCACAGTCATTCGTGTAGACCAGACTGCGATTCCCTTAATTCTCTTAATAGTAATAATATGAAATGTGAAGCAGCAGCTCTTGTTGACAGTGAATAAAAATAGATGAACAAACTTTAATTGGTGTTATTTCATAAGATTCTTAAATTGAGAAGTTGTGCAAGTGGTCTTACTCTAAAATAAACCATTGTTGTAGCTTGTTACTGGTTAAACCTAGCTCAGAATTAGCCGGAATATGTTATTAAGACAAAGTTAGATTTATTTTCTTAAAATGAGATTACTTTTCTAATGCAAAACATGCTTGACAAGATTATTTTTCTTTTTAGACAAAAAATAAGACAAATACTAGAAACAAGGATTTTTTACTTTCTTGAAATTCCTTTTTTGCAGTGTGCCGTCTCGCAGCGGATTAGTGCTCCGTGTGTCTAACAAAGTCCCATTTCCTCTGTCCATATGAAGTGCAGTATCTTCTTAGGTTGCCTTAGCATGTGTCACGATTATCAGGTTTGACAAGGCAGAAGACAGAAATGGGGATTGGGGTGTCATGGTGGAGGAGACTCTCTTAATGTACATCACCTTATGTATTTCAGTCTTTTCTCCTCAACAGTATGGACAGTTATTTGAGCCCAAGTTCACAGCTACACAACATTTCCCATGGTGAAATGTATTTCACGCTACAGATGTGTGTAACCTCACGGCTCCAGCATGTCGGCTATTACATGCTGAGGGACTGGAAAGAGAGAATGGGGGTATGCAAGGTTAGAATGAGTGAAAAAAGCAGAGCGAAGCGAAAAGCGAGGAGTGGATGGGTAATGTTTGTCTTGTTTGCTGCTTCCCTCAGTAGTTGTCACCATCGAAGCACTGTCTGTCAACACGGCCCATCAGGTGTAATGGTGTGTAATGATCTCCACCAGCCTTCACTGAACTAGACATGGCTGAGGTCGCAGCATAACCTCAACCGACAGTCTATGAATAAGGCAGATGAGCGACACGTACAGTGACACGGAAATGTCCGCGGCTACTCCAAAGTGTAATGGTTCACACCTGAAAAAGCGTTTTGCCAAAACATTTTGACACTGAATAAATGCTAATAGGACAGCCTGAAAGAGCATTTCAAACCATGAAGTGTAGCATCAAAACGTAGACACAAGGACACGTGCTGCTGTTGTTTGCTGAAGCGAGGATGTAAATATGTTTAAAAATATTTTTAGACCAGTTTCTACAGCTGTTTTACTTGCAAATTTGGCCATGCTATTATTTCATTTTGCAAAAATTGTGTGTGTTTTTAAACCCAAACCATCCTTAAACATCGTGTACTCGTCCTCATCAAAAGAGCAACAATGATTCGATGGTGGATTATTGCTCTTTTTTTTTTTTTTACTTAGAAAAGCTTATCAGACTGACTTCAAGTGATATATTATGGCGCCAGAAACAAGTGGATGGACAACCATGTTGCATTCAATCCTTTGATTAAAATACAACATCCTCCATATGTTTGTCCATGTGGCTCAACTGATTTCCACACAAATGCCTGACAATCCACGTTTTATCTAAACACACCAAATCTTGTTGACTCGCCAACCCATCTGTCATTCAAACATCTGTCACTTGAGCTTTCATGCCTGCTGTTGATGTTCCTTTTGTTTTCATTGGAGTTCAGAGGTTGGTTCGGACTAGCATTGTAGCCAGGGCTGAGATCATTTTGGAATTTGAAATGTGATCCGTCTCCATCTGGTAATCTTGTGGTTTTTAAGCCAGTATTGTCAGGAATGAGGGATTACTCTCTCAGAGCAGAGATTATCCAGTTAAAGGTGGACAGAGTGGAGTGACGGAGGGTGCAGGGTGGTGAGGAAGACTTCAGGGTGGTGAGGAAGGGTCCAGCTATAGCATGCAGAGGGTTAAATCTATGCAAGAAGTATAATCAGTACATACAACTTTGGGTCAGAGAGCTGCTGACAAAAGAGAAACTGGGGATGCTGCATATGCAGAAATTCAGTCTTATAATCTTAGACTTCTTAAAACAATAGTGCAACATCTTGGGATATATGCTTTTTTTTTAGCTTTCTTGCTGAGAGTTAGATAAAAAGATCAATACCACTCTCATATCTGTCCGTTAAATATAAGGCTTCAGTCTGCAGCCGGTTAACTTAGCATAAAGGCTGGAAACGGGGAAACAGCTAGCCTGGCTAACGTAACAAAATCCACATACCTGCACCTCTAAAGCTCACTAATTTACACATTATATCTTGTTTGTTTAATCTGTACAAAAACCAAAGTGTAAAACAACAAGTTGTGATTTTAGAAAAAGCATATGTGCCAAACTATTCTTGGCTGGGAACAGTAACTTCCTGAAGTTTTTGTGGGTTGCCTGGCAACCCTTTTACACTTTGGTTTTTGTACGGAATAAACAAACAAGATATAATGTGTTAATTACAGAGCTTTCAAAGTGCTAGCGGGCAGATTTTGTTATTTTTGGACAGCGCCAGACTAGCTGTTTCCCCGTGCTTCCAGTCTTTATGCTAAGCTAAGCTAGCCAGCTGCTGGCTGGAGCTTCATATTTACCGTACAGACATGTGAGTGGCATTGATCTTTTCACCTAACGTTTGGCAAGAAAGCAAATAAGCATATTTCCTGAAATGTCAAAGTATTGCTTTAAGACAAATGTCAAATTCTGCTGGGTAAAGTCACTTGTGTGTCAGTATCTTGAAACAAAGAGGAACAAAGATCCTCTAAAGTTGACAATAAAACACTGGTTCAAGAAAAGGTGATTTAACAAAAAAGACATTTTCTAATTCTCCAATCCACTTGTTTTAAAAGAAATGACACTTAAGAGTCAACACTTCATTAAAATACTTGCCTAACAAGTTTTAGAATTGAAGGATTCATTAATACCACACACATCTGTGAACTGAATCAGTGAGAAAATAGATTTAGGAGACAGCGAGATTTAATTCACGGTGACAAGGGAGCCAAGATCTGATAACTCTTAGATCATATTACCTAACTCTCAATGTTAGATGGCACTTGTGGAAACTACTGGAAATCTTATTAAACTTGGTTATCGTCCTTGTTACGGGTGTCCTGCTGAAACTCTTTGAAATGTGTGATATTACATCCAGTAAGACACAGAGACGGGCCACAGTGGATCCTCTCCCGCCTCTGCGAGTCTACTTCTAACCAGACATGACTTGGCTTGTCTAACTCTCTCTTTCTAAGGCAATAAAAGAGGAGATGGCGACTTTCTGGATGTAATCAGGTTAATTCAGATCTGCTCTCTGAGGACTTCCTACAATATCATGGCCTGTTGTCTGTCGATCAGATCAACTGCTGTCCACTAACGTCGATGAACAGCCCAAATGCCCGCCCTCTGGCCATATTTAAGATCAATATCCCCAATTCAGTGGGCAGGTGAAGCCAATTTAGCCAGATGGAGGTTAAAACGAGCAGAGCGGGAGGAGAGGAAGCGAGACAGTATTGCAATTAGTGTGTAATAAGTGAAGAGGCAAATGATCTACTTAGTGATGGTATCTCAATTGAGGCTCCAGCTCTCTTAATAAGTTCTGCTGGATAATATAACCAAGTGTTCGGATACTGAAGCTCAAGGTAAATACACATGTGAGAGGAACACTTTGACTATCTGAGATGAATAAATGACGTGCATTTAGTGTAACAGTCACGATGGGGAGTGTATCTGCCGCTGATCACGGTCTCTCTGTTGAATCTCTACCTCTTCTCTTCAGTTGACTGTTTGCCAACAGCCCGAACAGTGTTTCTCCAATCATAGCTTAGCAACCGTAACCAGGCACAGCAGGTCTGTCAGGCTCTAGTAAGAAGAATACTCGGCATCCAAAGAGTTTTGAGAAGGGTGTCTTTAATTTTTAGCCTTTCCAAAACCAAAAACAAAGAGCAAAAGTGTAAACAATGGATTATACCATTTGTTTTCTGCTCTAATATAAATGTTGGCATGTCCAGCTGACTAGCTTACTACGTAGGCTACAGTTACTGTATTTTACTACTTCCACAGCCAAAGCAACATATCATTAACAAACTACATTACTTTGTAGGGTTCCAGGTTATGTTAGATAAAGATCTTCAGGACTGGGACA
This sequence comes from Maccullochella peelii, assembly GCA_002120245.1. NCBI lineage: Eukaryota > Metazoa > Chordata > Actinopteri > Centrarchiformes > Percichthyidae > Maccullochella > Maccullochella peelii. Next base: position 5,346 of record LKNJ01002197.1, read on the forward strand.
TCCATTGTGTAGTATTTACCTACAGTGTAGAGTTTAGGCTAATGTAAGCAGCTCTGTCCTGCTCTTTTTTTGGATTTTGGATTTGCGGAAGTTTATCCAGCAACCCCAGCCTACATTACCCGAGATAGCATTACGTTTGCCAAACCCATCGATTACTCCTCATCCATTAAGACGCTTTAACATTATTATTAGGTCATGAGGAGTTTTCAATCAATTCACGACGCTTACGTTAATTAGCTAGCTAACTACGATACAACATGCTAACAACGATTGTCATTTAGGTCGGCTAGAATTGAAAAGCCTGCTTTTGTCTACCTCTGTGTGAAAGGACCCACTGTTTCAAAAATTACAAAACATTTAGAGAGATAGGTTGTCATTGTTATCAAACTGCATGTGTCGTGCAAGAACATAAAACTTGACAGGCGTAGCATCAGTAACCATGATGGATGGAGCTTAGCGAGCGGTCAATTCTCATTTTAGTATCATCGCTGTATGTCTTTGTATGTTGCTATCTGTTTCTGTGTATGTGTGTGTGTCTGCCGTGGGCTCACTGGGATGCTGGTGACCGTGCTTGTGTTCAGTGTTTGATCAGGCTTGTGAGGCTACACACATAGATTCTCTCTATCTTTTTCCCTCTCTGTGCACATGAACACACACATGCCCACTAAATAGTTCCGCTTGACTGAGCGAGGACAAAAACAGCCAACATCTCAAACTTTCACACCAGGGATCCACTAACACGTCCCAAACCAACTTTTTTTTTTAGTTCATTCTCATCCTGTTCCATCAGTTATTTTTTTTCTCTGCGTCAGCTCGAGCCCATACCTTACATCGCAGCCAATTTCCAATATTTGAGAGCTGCTGCTGCTATTCTGCCCCTCCCAGTGGGACAGGGAGTAGTGTAACACCGCATCCTCTGCCATGTGAGACACACTGCAGCACAGTGTGATGGAGCATCGCCTCCGTCAAGGACATGCCGGCGCTTCCCGGTATGCACAGGGTGGACGACTTCGACGCTCTGAGCTTAATATAGATTCTAGGTCACGATGAGGTCAGAGGTCACCCCATTCATTCATTCTCTGTGGTCATGTGCTGCGGCCGAGGGACTGAGACATAAGCTGTGTCCCAATTCCACACTACATAGTAAGAGTGTACAGTATGTATTATATACAAATGCTCACAGTGTACTATTTATGCTGCTGATATACAAATACATTACTGTACTTTACTGTGAGCCTGAAAATCAGACTTAGTAACCGTTTCATTTTATCAGCTTTGTTTTTAGTTTTCTGTTTTCAGTAGTGAGTGATGTATCTGTCCTGCCAACGTCATTTTCAGTGAACACAAATTTCAGTGAACACAATAGCTGCCATGTTGGTTGCTAGGAGCAGTTAACTTAACATTTTTACATTAAAGAACTATGCCAATTTAAGTTGTTATTAAATTGGCGTATTTAATAGTGGGGTTAGGGTTAGGTGTAGGGTTAGGGTTAGGGGGAGTAAGTTTGGGTTAGGGGTAGGGACTTCATCCATGCATATTGCCATTTTGTGGTCATTTCTGGCTCTGGCACAGGAAGATCGTTCCACCTACACACGCAGCTCTGATTGGCTCGGTTGTTTTTCTAACCAGGGAAACAGCTGTCAACGAGCACGTCACCAAAACCACCTGAAATTGCTGAAAAATCTGAGATGATGATTCAGAGGTCTGGAAGGAGGCTACTTTACTGTTTTTCAAGTCAGTAATACTCATAGTCAAGCAATACTATTTTCATTTTCCAAGATTTTTTACTAGTCCTACTATTCTCTGTTTGCATTGTGATAGTGCTCAATAGCACCACAAGCATTTTAGAATGCATTTTGACTTATTTTAGTTTGCTTTTGTTTTGTCATTTTCCCAGTGTGTACACACTATAGACTGCTAAGAATTTCAGAGTAGGGTACCTTTGTTGCATGTCATACCCTTCTCTCTCATGCCATGTTTACTATCAGCTACTGTCCAATAAAGGTGACTGAATGAGAGAGGATGAGTAATGAGACAAAGGATAAGTAGGAATTTAGATTTCTGATCGCTACACAGACAAAACATATGATTGTGTTAAAGATGAGAACAGTGGCTGATTCATGCAGGAAAGAACATAGGCAGGGCCAGACGAACAGACAGTGAATGAACTGAAAGATCGAAGGAGAGTTGAAGCAGAGTGGAGAATCACAAGACAGTGAGACGCCAGGGAGTTGAGTTCAAACTGCCTTTATGTACCGTTTTATAGTAGTCATTGTTGCTCTCTCTCTCTCTCTCTCTCTCTCTCTCTCTCTCTCTCTCTCTCTCTCTCTCTCTCTCTCTCTCTCTCACACACACACCAACTCAGTGCAAATTAATTCAATTCAATTTCAGGTGAATATGCTCACACACAAACATACTTTACATACAGGCATCTGCACATCTCACACACACACACACACACACACACACACACACACACACACACACACACACACACACACAATACTCAATGCTCAATTACATTGTATCTTCATCCCAGTGAAATTAACTTCATATGTAAACACACACACACACTCATACACACACTGCCCTGACCCATATAAAGCAGTGTGTAAGCAGTCCATCGGGGACAAAGACTGACTGGCTGTACAGACGTATAACGCTTCCCTCTTTGTTTACAGATAGCAGGGGTCAGGGAAGGACAAAGGGGGGGGGGCAATGACAGTAACACACACATATGCATGCATGCACAGCATGAGCCCCCACGCAAGTGCATGTGGACCCCTAAAAGCCTATAGCGCTCCCTTCGATAGCAGCTAATTGGCATCCCACATCACACATAAAGATAACAAGACCCCACTGTACACCCACCCATCCTTCCTCTGACAGCCAAAGCTCAGAAAGGAAGCCGCTCTTAAAACTGAAATTCAAGGCTGTAATTGTTCTAACTCTGCTTTTCCAAGGTTCAAAACGCCCCTGAGCCAAATTATGGTATTCAAATATTAAATAGAAGGCATATATTAATCTCTGTGGCGGAGAAAAGAAAGAAAACAGAGCAGTGAAACTGAACTATATTACCAAGAACCTCTCATGTTGGACACTTTGGCAAACAGGATACTGTATATAACAAATACAAATGCACTTATTGCATATAAACCTTCATAATATCTACACGATAGACACATTAGAGCTCGGCTTTTATCCACCTCTGAGCAAATAAACCATGAAGCTGCTCCCCCACTTCTTTATTTCAATCGAAAAAATGATCACACTGAAGCATGTTACACAATGAAAATGGATTCAAGTGCAGCTTAAACATACCATGCCCTGTCTCTCTCTCTGTCATATTTTTCTGTCTCTCACTCTATCCTCCCCTTTTTCTTTGTCAGCCTCGCAGCACAGAATCACAATGCTCATTTGCAATCACCCTTTCGTGAGGCACAGTGCACTGCACCGGACTCAGCCAGTGTATATCTGTGTGTGCGTGTGTGTGCGTGTGTGTGAGGGAGAGGGGGGAGGGGTGGTGGTGAGGAATCGTAACCACCTCCCTCCAATTCCATCGCTCCCTTGCTCTCTGGCGATCCATCCTTCGCTCTCACACTCAGCCGTTCTTCTCTTTTATTCTCCTTCCCTCCTCACCTCAGTGAGGGACGGCGGTATCTATAGTTGTGTATGAATGAGTGTCTGTGTGTGTGTATGAGGTGGGGTGGGGGGTGAGGCAAATTGGCTGTAGCATTCCATCGACGGTCAATCTTTAGCGTTGGTCTAACTCTGACACTGCCACCTCCCATTATACTGAAAGTAGCTCTTTGTCAGTGCATCTCTCCTCTCCTCTTCTGTCATTTCCTCTCCTCTCCTTTCTTTTTTCTTTGTTTCTCCTTTCCTTTACTCTCCTCTCCTGTCCTTCTCATTTCTCTCACCCCTTCTCCTCTCCTCCTACAAAACTGACCTCCAGTATGTGAGTTCCCATTTTCCTTCCAACATACCACCAGCATCAACATGACAGCAATGTACAGTATCCTAACAACTTGCAGTATATAATTTATGTCAGCCTTAAAGAGTGGTTAAAAACCATTTCTCAGAACAAAACAGAGGATTAACTGAGTTTAGGTGGGTGTTTAGTTCACTCTACATACTCCTCTTTTCCCCTCCTTTCTCTCAAAACACACATATGAGCTGGTGATTTAACCGCAGCCTCCTGCACTCATCTCTACCTTTAGGGAGAATAAGCTGAGAACAAAGAAGGAAAGCATAGAGGGAGGATAGGATATAAAAGACACACAAACAGAGGATCAGGTCGAAAGGGTGTGCGGGTAGAAGATGAGTGAATGAACGGCCGCAAAAAGGAGGGTCTTGGAGTGAACGGGGGGTGGAGGGTGTTTCAAGAGAGCGAGCGAAAGGTTGAGAACGAGTGAAAGAGAGAGGGAGCGAGACTAGGAATAATCACCAGTGGGTTTTTTAAAGAAGGACCTGTTCAGTAAGCAGAACTAACATGAGCTGAGTGCCACAGACTCCCAGCAAAACAGACAGATGTCTGCACGCAATGACTTTGTGATCTGTTGCCCCCCCACTTATCTATACTTATCGGCTCTGAAGTCGCTGGAGAAGCAACTATATTTAAAGACTGTCCCTCCAATTGGCTAGACCTCTCTTTCAGTGTCTGCACTCTGGAGACTGCAGAGTAGTAGATATTTGATTAGCAAGACACTGATTCATGATGGGGCTCATCAAGTGGCAACTCAAGTCTTCCTGGAACCTGATTGATTGATTCTGACTTTAAATACTTCAAGCAAAAAATGTTTCATACACTGTATTACACACACAGGAAAACAAACTAAATGTGTAGCATTAAACCAGCACGTGTCAAAAAGACCTCCTGGTATATTACTAAGAATCCTGTTTTGTATTCTTATATATCGAAACTGAGTGGTTAACTAAAACTGATCAAAGTGTACGCAGTTGCATCTCAAACCCACATGCTGGATAGCAAGAGGTACAGAGACAGAAATTGAAGTTTGTATATGGATCAGATTACGCAGTGCTGAGAAAGCAAACAGGTGGCAACTAAAAGCACTCAGCTAATTTGCAGCATTGAAAATAGTAATCCATCAAAATGTGTACCCAAGCTGGAGTAAACTGTCTGATCTGACATATCCATTAATAGTTATGACAGCAGCTGCATAGAGCTGGTTTTTCATTAATGATACACTGTACCCAAAAGAGTTTCTGAGGGCCTTTCAGTGTTTATTCATGTCAGTTTTAAAGGTCAAGGAGTAGACTCTAACGAGCAAAGTGAGACTCAGGTGGAAAGATGTAGTTTACCTTCACTCTGTCCAAACCTATTAACCTCAATGTCTCAGTTCAAGTTGTCACCTCTGTTGACCTCAGCATCCTGTGCAATACTTGCCCTTTCACTGAGAGGAGAGATCAATAAGCTTTAAGCTATTTACTTGAAGGGAATGCACAGTCAAAATAAAAGTCCCCATGTAAGGTAGAGGACGTGTAATTCTAGGAGTGGACGGTGTAGTTTACAACCCCCACAGATAGGAAAGTGAATGCTTTGGTGTCCCACACACTCTGGAGATTAAGGAGAGTATAGTCTATCCATCCATCCAATCCAACTGATTGATAACTGAACAGTACCCAGCCGTGTGTTGCCATGAGAATAAGAGGCTGTGTTTCCCTGGCAACTATTCTTCAAAGGCCCCCGCCTCTCTCCTTCTCCTGTCTGCACTCTCTCTTGATGAGATTCGATGATGCAAGGGCAGCGGCAGCAGTGTTAATAGTTACACCAGTTTAGCGGGTAAGACAGTACTGGAGCTGTGCGAGACGCACAATGAATGAGATAAGCTTAACAAGCTTCGTCCGTTATCGAAATGTAAAACTGGGAAAGAAAGCAGCACCTTCTAGGTTCTCAGATTAGACTGATCGAGCTTTTGGAAGAGTAATAATGATAATTTTGGATTGAAGCTATACATCTTTTGTTTCTGACCATGATCCATGAACGCTTATAACTGCTGTGTAGGAACTTTATGGCTCAAATGGTATCACTCCACCAAGACCACCATTGGACACTTAAAGCAGCCATAATCTATTTTTTAAATAATAAAAAAAACACAACTTCAAATGAATGCTAACGTTCCTCTGTATCTGCTAGATGTGTAATTAGGCAACTGTATGCTAACATGTTCACTCTATCAACTTAAGTGATAATATGTTAGTGTTGTGACAACAGATTCTGCTGTCCCCAAGTGTTTAAACTGTAGACTAATAATAGTTTTAGATGTAGTAGCAGGTTAAATCTGGGTGTATCAAGTTTCGCTGCAAAGCTAGCTAAGTAAAATCATATCCTCACCTAAAAGGCTGGTGAAGGCAAACTAGCACATCAGCCTAATTACATAATAATTGTATTATTTTTTGCTCTCATGTTTATTTGCCCTTTTGTCTGTGCTTTTCTTTGCCCTTTATGACTCAATGCTTCTTAACACCAAAATCAAGATTTCTACATTGCTGCTTTTCCTGACACTGTGCTGCGTATGATGTTGAATTTTATTTTCCTTATTACTCTTTCTCTCTGTGTATCTGTCTGTCTCGCTGTCAGGTGGTGGGTGCTGATGCTGTAACCACTGTGTGGAGCTGACAAGCCCTGGTTGATGCAGTGAAGTGTTCCAGAGGGATAAACACAAGCGAAGGTAGGAATGACAAATGAGGAGGGAAAAAAAAAGAAAAAAAGAACAACAGACACGGCAGAGAAACACCATATGGGCGAGTCAGAGAGGGGGGAGACGGATGGACAATTCAGGAATAACGAAACAGTGATGGGTAGAGAGGAAAGATGAGAGCTGGGAGAGTAGTCGCTGCATCCGTATACAGTACAGCTGCTGAATGGGTTTGATTCACAGGCCACTGAATACCCAGTCAGCCAGTGTGTGACAGAAAGAGAGACCATTGCGGTTAGAGGCAGAGAGAAAGACGCAGATGGAGAAAGGGAACGGCATTATTGGTGAGTTAATAGAGGTTAGACTTGGCAAAGATGAGCAGTGCTGTTTCTGTGCTCAGTAAACCCACACTGATGAAGCTCCTGGTGTGTAACAGAAGGAATCTTTCAGTACGAGCTGAAAGGAAGCTGGGAGGCCTCGCTCTGCTGCTGCTGCTGCTGCTTGGCTTCCAGTCTGGACCAGGTTTGCTTTTCAACCGTGTGGGATCCGAGCCGTGTCTTTATTGAGACTTGAGGAGCCCCTCGGCTTGGTTTCTCTTGCCGGACTACAGATGAGATCTGTGTGCTGTGCGGTTGCATAAGAGAAGCACTTTGCTCCACTTTCCCGCTGGCTGACTGCAAACATTGTGTGTGTGTGTGTGTGTGTGCGTGTGTGTGTGTGTGTGTGCTTGCGTGTAAGAGAAACTGCAACCAGTGGCCACCAAACACACTTCCTAATTCACAGAATGCCATGTCTTAATGTTCAATCAGTGGGCCTGTGATACATCCAATGGCTCTTATGTAATGTACATTATGGACGCCAGTTTAAAAGGAAAGGTGTGTTTGCGCAGCCCGATCGCCATTCTGCCACTTAGATTTGTTTGCATCTAAGGGCCACCAGTGAGACTGAATGGCACACTGACAGAGATGGGCCGTGACAAGACAAGGCCAGGGGAGCCGGGAGAGTGCTGGTGAGTGGTGAAATAGAGAAGTGAGGCAGAGAGGAGAGCTGGAGGGGATGTTTTTTGAGGAACCCATTCTGACGTCAGCAACGACAAGAGAGAAGGAGTTTTCTCTGTTTGCGTATGAATTGAAAAGATAGCTGCAGACACACATCAGGGCGATACAGCCAGAGGAGACAGACAGAAATGCAAATAACATGAAAATATCTTGTGCTTTATACCAACAAGCAGAGTATCCTCCTCTACAAACAGCTTGATGAAAAAGAAAACAAAGAGCGGCATCTAGCACACAGAGAGAAAACCACAGACCTTTAAATAGATGGCTAAAAAAGAGAAGTGTGAAGTGGACAGAGATAGAGAGACAGAGGCAGAAAGAGCGAGAGCAGAAGTTTACATCAGTCGCCAAGAAAAGCACAGTGGCAACCAGTGCCGCCGTGGGGACTGCAGTCAGCGCTCTGAGCCGCGCTAACCTGGAATTTACTCACAGTGAGGATTTCACAAAGACAGAAAGAAGACAGGACGGGGGAGAAGAAACTGAGGGCTAAAGATAAAGGAAGAGGCGAATCACTCGTAGGAAAAGAGGGTAAGGAGAGAGAGGTGTGAGAAGCTGTTGGTTGGTTTCTTGATTTCCTGTTTTTTCAAGGCTTGGTGAATTTTTATGTTCACCATATGAGTTCTGCAACTAATTTGAAGACTGATTGCTGTTCACGTAGTAAAGACTGATGCATCAGATCACTGTTGTGAGCAACTGACCCAGTGTGTGAGCAAGCTGGATGCCCCCCCCCCCAATCTTCTGCTCGAGACGAGCAGAAGATATTACCAGGCCAACAGTATCCTGGCAACCATCAGGCGAGCGCTGCTCTCAGGATGGACCACATGACTCGGTGTATGTGTGTTAAGGTTTGTGTGTCTGGCCAGTGTGTGTGGCTACCTCTAACACACACACACACACACACACAGACACACAGACACACTCACCTATTCACATGTCAGAAAGCTTTCATTGCTTTATATGAGGCTCCGATCTGAAGCTCAGCTTGACTTCGCCTTTGCAATCACCTTGTCAGGCTGAAGATATGAATCTGTTATTCATTTATTCATAGTGTCGGTTCAGCGTTTGTGTTGGAGCAGGTGGTCTAAAAGTCAGGAGGAGACGGGGTGCGTTTTACACGTTTGGACTGATGCTCACAGGTTTAAGCGGTGACTCAGCACATAGCTCTCTATCTATGCCTCCCAATAGATATAGCAGATAGAGTAAACATAATACCTACTGTATTATAGGTTACAGTACTCATGTGAAAGAGAAATCGCTACTTTGGAGAATGTCAGCAAGCTGTCTCAGTGTGTAACTCCCATCCCCTCTCTAGCTGTACCTCAGTGCTGCATTGCAACACCCGTTCTTGCTGAGTAGCAGCGAAAAAGATGGGGATTTTTTTGCAGGACAGTGGAATCTCACAAACATGCAAATGCTGGGCATAAATCAGTCTTGCAGGGGGGGAAACTGATAAGCCTCCGCTGTGTGCTAACATAGCACATAAACACAGAGGGTACGGCAGAGGAAGTGAAACTTGGCAGCTGCTTACCTTCTGCTACCGAAGTCCCTCTATGAGCGAGAAGAGGCTTTCATACTCGCACAGCTGAGAGTCATTTATGAATATTGGATTCCACTTCGCATTTCCAATTTCCATTCCAAAATTCAGCCTGACATATTTGGTGAAAATATTGAAAACTTAAGGATCTCCACTAATTTAAAATAAAGTTCTTTGGGTTTGAACTATGTGTGGGTAGTTTCATACCTTAAGTATCAATACTACTGATACTAAACTACTTAAGTAGTGTTTTGAGTATCAATACTGGCTCGATACCACCAAATTGATCCATCTCATGTTGATGATCATATTCCGGGCAGGAATGCACAATATCACAATAATTTACCATTGAAAACTGTCCTGTTTTTTAACACGCTCGTGGTTAAGTAATTAGATCAAACTAAATGCTTAATATTTAGCAAGTAATTTGGTGGTAATGAAACTGTATTCAGAAGTAGCCTATAAATGATGCAATCACCTCATAAATCATGACACATGGCTCTCACCTACGTAAGCTACATGATGGAACATAAGCCGTTTTAGATTTTTAATCGATGACTCTGGCCTTGGTATTACTCGGTATCGGATCAAAACCAAATTCTGCGGCGTGGCCCACCGCTATTTTGAACAGTATTTGGCTCCACAGCCTGAGTCTACACTCTCTGGCCCGAGTGGGAGTGAAGAGCCTGAAACCAGGGACCCCCGTCATGGTCTTAAATTCTGAAACACCTGAAATGTTGTTTTGTCTGGCGCTGTAATGAACATACATGCATGTAGACCTGCATATCCTGCCCGTCTGACCTCCAGTATAATATGATGAAGCTTGCATCATTGGTTTCATAAAGCGGTGGCATCTGGCCTTGGGGTATGAAGTATAAAGAGCTTGTCATAAAGTAGACTGCTGTACATGAAGAGCATTAGGAGGACGTAGCCCCTACATAGCAGGCTTTTATTAGGTTACTATAGTAATGTAAATAGATTAAAACCACTGCTCAGCTCTAGTGACTCCCAATGAGTGAGCTAAATGATTCACTACTGGATTTAGCCCCCCCCCCTCCCTCCCTCTAATCGAATACAGCATATGCTGTGCATGGGATGTAAACTGTGATCAGTGTCATGACTGGAATGTCTGACTTCACTCTGGACATATTGCCTAGACAGAAGGATGGAGGAGGAGAGGAAGACGGGGTAATTAGAAAAGTGCAGATGGGTAAAAAAAATAAAATAAAACAGTCACAACCTGCTGTGTTCTCCATGTGCATGTTGTGTATTTTCATGCGGGTTGCCAGGTTCTGCGTACTGTATGCATTTTGTTGTTTCCTCCTGTCCAGGTCACCAGCCATGGGGAACCTCATTAAGGTCCTTGGCAAGGACTTAGAGAACTGTCCACATTTTTTCCTGGACTTTGAAAGTAAGTGAGCGCCGGGGTGTGTGCACGTGTCTGTGTGCTTGCAAATGTGAGAGCACATGTGTGCAGCCGAGGTGTTCAGTGGGAGGTCGCTGGGTGGGGTCAGGGGAGGTGTATTTGGATGTGAGCTGCTGAGTTGTTGATGGTGTGATGGAGTGGTGTTGTGGGTGTGGTTTGTCATTATCAGACGCTCTCTAGTCCCACTCTCAGTGCTTTCTCATGCTAAAAGCTGTTTCAATGATGGTATAAATACATGGTGCGTAGGCAATTACAGAGAGGCAAACAAGCATCAGTATGCTTCCAAGAGGAAAGTTACAACTGATTTATATATATATTCTGACCTTTATATCCAGCTTTGACTCCTTACTACATGTAAGTGTGCACTTTTATAGAAAGTAATTTTATGGGGTTAGATTTATGTAACATTATTCAACAAAACCGCCCAAGAATTAAAAAAAATAGATTAATAGAGAATGACTAAAAATAATTTGAAACCAAAAAAGACCAAAAGTAAAACCTGCGATCAAACTATACAAGAGTGCTCCATTTGATTACAATATTCTCCACTTTTATGTCACAGAAACCCACCTCTCTTTCACTTTTGCTGCTCCAGCTTTAAACACTTCTGACACAGAGCTCTCATTAAAGGGTTAACACCTGCCACAAATGGGGCACTCACATGTTTAGTCTCTCTCAATGAAGTTTTTCTGTATTTGATTCTTGGAAGATTTTGCTCAGTTCCTACTGAAACAAAAATAATCTCATATAATTTAAGATTTTTCCCAGAAAATGAGGAATAAATTCTTGTATTTTTAATTTTTTACCTAGAATCTAATTGCAAATTAAAATTAGATTTGAATTGGACTTTCTCTCCTCTATGTCCCATTCACACACATTCTCTGTAACATTTGACCTTTGAACCTGAGGATCGCCATCGTCAGTGGCACCAAATCAGTGGCTTTTTTGTTTCTTAGCTCTAGATAGGAGTGGGATTAAAGAAGCTTTGTGTCCATGTTGCCATGCTTCACCCAGGACATACTTCCACCATGCCATTCCAACAACCCCCTCTCATCCAGTGCCCCGCCCTGACACCTTCACCTCTCACACACCACACACACACAACTCACACACACATACACACACGCGCACAACCCCGACACCCATCCCCTCATCACCCACAGACTTCTCCCCTCTCTCTGTTCCAGGGGGCTCATGGGAAACCTCCTGAAAGTGCTGGCTTGCGCCGAACTTGAGCATGGCCCAATAGTTTTCCTTGACTTTGAACGTGAGACCATCCGCTTCTTATTTTTTTGAGTTATCCCTTTCTCTTCGTTGCCTTTGTTTTCCTCATTCCATTGATCTTAGCTGACCATTGTGTCATCTTTACGTCCTTGTTTACCCCTTTCTCCCTCCTCAGCTCTTCTCCTCCTCCTCACCCTCTCCCTCTCCTTTATCTTTTGATTTCTGCTCCAGGAACTGGCATTTGAAAGTCATTTGGCTTCTTTCTAAAAGCGTTCTTATTCACACGCGCCACATCTTATTAGACACAGACTGATGCACAATGGCATGGTGACGCTGTAGCAAAATGACAACAACAATGCTTTGATCCCGACTCCTAAGCTACAAAACCCGAGGAGAAACAAACAGTGAATGCCAGTCCTGTGTGGTTTTCTGTTGCTCGGGGATGGCGATGGCTACCAAAAAGCCTATCGTCATCCCTCCACCTACTCATCTCCTCATCCCCTATTGTGTGACCTATTGTATGTCTGACCTATATATGTGTGTGTGTGTGTGTGTGTGTGTGTGTGTGTGTGTGTGTGTGTGTGCATTGCACTAAATACTGTGTATGTAAGAGAGTGAGAGTGATAAAGAAAAACTGAAAGAAAGAAAAAGACTGTGAAAGAGGTTGGTAAATAAAACCACCTCTATCCCCCCTTTTTCTCATTTTCTCAGTAAGTGAATTCTAAGCTTTGCAGTGTGGAAATGTCCATCTTAACAAGTAACTTCATTTTACTACTCCGCGTTAAAATCTTCTGTAGTTTTTGCAATAAATAAAACATTTTGCCAGAATGGTTGACACGTTGTCTACAGCCACGTTAGCAGCGCACTTGTTGAGCTGAATGCTAACATCAGCATGCTAACATGCGCACAATGACAAAGCTAATGTGCTGATGTTTAGCAGATATACTGCAATGTTTTCCATGTTCACCATCTTATTTTTGCACGTTAGCATGCTTGTTAACATTTGCTAATTAGCATTAAAGTGATTTTCATAGATGCTGCACTGGAAACAAGTCGTCCTTGGCAAAAAAAAAAAAAAATCCTACTGAAGATTTTAAGACTAGATTATAAGCTTAAATGAATTGTTAAGATGGAGATATTTTGCAGTGTATCCCAACATATTCTGCCCCTCCTCAACCACTTTCCCCCTTTTAACAGCTGACTTCCTCCTCCTCCTTTACTGACTGTATGTTACGGTGGAAGTGGGAGAGCTCACTGCTGGCAAGAGACGTCAGCTGTCAAACAGGCTGAATTTACCCTTCATTTATTATGCCTGTGATTCACTTTACTTCAAAAGCAAGTGGAGTGAGTCAGACTCAGGCATGGCAGCTTTAGACATGCCCGCCCCCCCCCGCCCAAAACCATCTCTGTGCCATCTGTGAGCTCTCCTTCTCAACCCAGAGACACAGTCACCTCTGTCACACATCTTAAAGTTTGGTTAAAATCTATACTGAGCTCTCATGAAGCTATTTATGGCTGAATGCTAATCATCATACGGTGTTAAAGCCTTTTGTAGGATCAGGAGCAAATCTGAAATCACAAATGAAAAAAAATGTGGATAATTTCTCATTTAAAGTCTCACACATGAAAACATGATGCTTGGAGTTATCTGTTGGTCACAGTGTCCAACATTACTCGCATGCTAAATTAAAGCAGCCCAGATTGCTTAAAGGAATAGTTTGAAAATTTGGGAAGTGCGCTTATTCATTTTTTTTCTTTACTTTTTTAAAATTTTGCTTTTGGATCTACAGACAGGAGTTGGCTTCAGCTTATCTTAGCTTAGCATAAAGACTGGAAATGGGGAAACAGCTAGCCAGTCTTTATGCCAGGCTAAGCTAAGCGTCTCCTGCCTTCAGGTTCATATTTAGCGTACATATATAAGAGTGGTATCGATCTTCTCATCTAACTCGGCAAGAAAGCGAACCACTCCTTTAATGCTATGAGCATATGCTATGCTCATTTAATTATTACTGTACCTAGTAAACAAAATATGTTGTTGTACCAGAGAAATGCAGGAGCACATTAGTTAGAAGTCATCACTAAAATATCTACGCTCACTGTGCTTATTATAGCAGCCAGTGTGTATGTAGGATAGCAAATATTCCATGATTAGTATTTCTCTGCAGGGAGGCAATGCGCCTCAGGGTGCAAAAAATAATCAGTGGTGCTACCGCATGCAGAGTGCTGCCTGGTCACACTCACTCCCACTCTCACTTTATACCTGAGTCACACACTGAGACGGATAGCTCCAAGTAAAGGAAACCAAACACAATGATGACTCAAGAGGACGCACCCTAAATTGTCTCCCTCAAACACTTAATCCCTCCTGTATGCATGCAGCACGTCACATGGCAAACAAAGCAAAACTGTGACTGGGAGGTGCCCTGCGGCAAAAACACTGAGTTTACAGTGTATGCACTGCTCAGTGTGTATGTGTGAAACAGAGAAAGAGAAAGACTGAGCATGCCCAGGTGCTGTCCTCCCTGCTGCTTGTTTGTTTTTACATTTCAAGGGCAAAAAAAACTCCCAACTCTTCCCATTCATACACGTGGAGTGAGGAAATAGAAAGTGAGAAAAAGATGGATAAGCCTATTACATCAATCTGATGGGACAATTATACTTATCTAGGCCTGTATAAATCTCCACTGGACGAACAGTTGACATGATTATAGTTCAGGAGTCAGACATATTATCCAATTGGTGCAATCCAGGCACCTGCAAACTATCAGCTGTGAACATCCTGATCCAAATAGTTCCCAGAAGTGAAACGGACTTGTTGTCTTCTGGTACTTATTGGGTGAACACACACTGTAATCAAACCTCACTGTGTGACAGAGCGTGGCTTGCAGCTCTCTTGTTATAATTCCATGGTGGGTAAATTGGATCATCCGTTTGCTGGCCAGATTTTGACCTTAGATGTATACGGCTGCAGTGTCCACTAACGTGATGAAATACAGTAATTTTCACTTGTAGTGACATCTCACTTTTATTGCAGTGATGTAGCGAGTAATTAGTTATCTCAGGCTTTTATCTGGCCTTCTAAGATATCATCTTTTCAGCTCTTCCTTCATCACTAACCTCCTTCTCCCTCTCATTTTCTTCACTCTCCACCCTCCCGTCCATCTTTCCTTCCCCCTTTTTCTGTGACCTCCCCTCAACGTTTTCATCACTACCTGTGCCTTACATCACACTTTCACTTCCCACTCCCTCTCTTCCTTCCTCCCCTCCCAGATGCCCAGCCCACGGAGGCAGAGACAGCCGTGTGGAACCAGGTCAGCGCTGTGCTGGAGGAGGCTCATGGGATCCTAGCCGAGCTGCAGTCCTATAATGGCGCGGGCCAGGAGATACGAGAAGTGAGCAGCAAGCAGTCAATGAGTGCTGTACACTGATAAACAGTCGAGCCACATTGCAGCGTGGAAAAAGTAACACTCGTGTGTGATTCACATGGCCCGCCAGGGTGAAATTCTGACATGTAGTGTGCCATGCAGGATGCACGCAGACAGAAATGTGTGAAAGTATTTTTTCAAACAAACATTTCATGCAATATGTTGTTTTTGGTGGCGATGTTATGGTGGAGGCATAAATACCGTCCGCTAGAAAGCTGGTATTCTGGTCTTGATGAACACCGGCTTTAGTGTGTTCAGGTTCAGCTTTACTCAACGACACATTACAGCACACCGGTTCCCTCTGCAGCATGAACGATTGCTGCTGATTAGCTCAGCTGTTGGCATTGCTCTACTTGTTAACAAAATAGTGCTGAATCGTTTCCTGTCCTTGCTTCCTAACCTTGAGGACTTGGAAGAATTTCTGACTGACTCTTCCACTTAACTACATTTCACTAAGCTTCATCATTTTTTTTCTTTTAACGTGTGCACCTGCAGAGGAGTTCTGAAGTCAGCGTTAAACCTTAGCTGCCGTAGGATGTGACATTTAGGAATCTTTTGTGTTACTTAATCCCACTAGGAAGAAAAATTAATTAACATGGGCACTGTCGTTTATCTTGGGTAAATCCTACATACACTCTCCTGCTGCTGTGAATACTCCCATGCAAATGTGTATCAATCCATGGCTGAAAATAGTCCCCAACAAATGCACCATTTATTCCTGTTTGAGTAACATTTGCTAAAACTGCAGTGCCCAGCTGTTTTAGGAAATTAGTGAGCCTTTTTTAAAAACTATATAATTGTGACCCATCTTCAATAGGAACAGATGGGCTTGGAAAGTTGGGAATTAATGTATTGTTGAGTTTAGTCTATTTATGAGATTTGTTGACAGTAAGAAAAATATAGAATAACAGCAGCATTATTCTTTAAGGAATTATGTTCCTACTTTGTTGTATATGCCTGTTGGATAGTTTGGTTAGTAATGTCTAATAATTTATTACAATAACCAAATAATACAGTGATATGTCATTAAGTGGATATTATGTGTCATGTCAATAAAACTAAATTAGGTTTTGCTGGTAAATGACATTTGATACCGAGTCTTTTCATACCTCAATTCTGCTGAACTGAAATCACTACAGTATGGTACAAGTACTATCAAAGTTGAAAGTGAAAATGTTTTACTAATGTGAAACATTGCTTTAAGGAAGAGAGGACAGAAGAGATGGGGAGGTTTTGAAATCACTTTTGGAACGTAACATCTGTGCCTCTGCCTTGTGTTCCTCGCCCACAGGCCATCCAGAACCCGGGCGACCTCGCTCTTCAGGAGAAGGCCTGGAACGCAGTCTGCCCCTTGGTGGCCAAACTGAAGCGTTTCTACGAGTTTTCCCTCCGACTGGGTGAGTATTGGCTATTACATACAGTCTATAGAGTAGATTTCAGGTGATGTAACACACTCTCTGGTGGCCATATTGGAGGTCCAATAGGAGCTGGAACCTAGCTAACCTGAATCTAAATTTAGAAAGAGTATTTGCTGTCTTCCAGCCAGTTATCAAAGAAGCAAGGCCCTGGCTATGCCTACCAAGAGATGCATTACTTTACATTAGTAGGTGAAAGTGTTGCATGGGTACAGAGGCAGAGGAAGATGAGGTGAGGAGAGCATCACTCACATGCATCTATCTTTGCTTCTTGCATTCTGACATAGCTGTAATGTCTTTCTTTGGTCTCTGTTTGTCACATTTTGTGACAGAAATATGTGTGAAATGTTGCTTTGTCTTTTTGACAACTATTCAACAGTTCCAGGTTGTGAGACTTGTATTGCATGTGACAGACAGTTACTGTTACATGCATTGTGACCCTGACAACTACAGCAAAAAGACAGACATTTTAACCGCAACACAGTGAACACATTGTGTACGTTTCATTGAACCTTAAATAAGAGATTGCAGATTCATTTCAAGGTGATGAACAGGGAGACTCTTATCATTACTAGAAATGGGGAGAAGCTCATTGTGTACTGTCAGTGCTGCTTCACAGCTCCAGTCCATGTTACCATGTATCAGTATCGGGATTTTACATGCAATTTCAGTCCAGCAGCATTCCTTAACACACACACACACACACTATGATGTCCTCTCAGCCATCTCTGCAGCATCCTGACCTAGCAGCCAGGCAGCCGTTGCTACGGAAACAGTGGTACATGGTCGTCCAGCACGGAGAGAGACGGGGAGGAGTGGAGAGAGAGAGAAGTACGAGGAGCAGAGGAATATAGAGTTTGGCTGCCGCCTCTGCTCTGCCTTCCAATAATACTTTCGATCTCATGGACATTGTGTTCTCAGCTTACCATAGAAAGAGGGCTAACTAATAATTAATGATAATGCATCAGCACTAATGTAGCTATGAGATGCAACAGATATCTTGCATACATCGCCTTCCTGCCCTCCTTATGGAGAGAAAGCGCTCAAATCTTACTGACTATGAGAGTACAAACTAGAAGATCCCTTGTTTTACCCCTATGACCACTTTTTCTTGAGTTATGTATTTGATCAAAGGGGGCAAGAAGAGGGCAAGAGGTCCTGTGTACAGTAAACAAACAGCTGCAGTGTTTCTCTATCCAATCTGTCAGTATATACCCTCAGGAATCAGTGCTCAGGATAGGGACCATGCGCTCCGTGCTAACGGCAGGGGGGCGAGTGGGTTTCTGCCCAGGCCCTTTAGATGAAACACTTCTCTGCTGTATTTATAGAAGCCCTCATGCATTTTTAATGCAGAGGAAGGGATGGGGCCTCTGGAGACTTTGCTTCTGAGGCATTATCACCATTTACAGCCTCTGAGGTCCAGCTCTGGTGTCTGATTTGTTAGAGGCAGCAAAGCTTAGGTTCAATAGCATATGTGACACAGTGGATATGTATGGTCACTGATACAGTGTCCGCAAGGATGCTCCGGCTGTATTATCAGCCACAGTGTGATCTGGAGTACCACTTACAGTATATGTGGTCATTTAGTTTGTCTAGTAGAGTGACATTTATTGTTAATGTCTGTGTGTCATCGAGGGCAAAAAGAGAGCTGCTGAACTGCTGAACCTTAGAAAAGGTCAAAATTACTCTCCAGGCCCAGCCCAGTGTGTCATAAAAAGACTTAGGAGTCTACGGCCATGCTTGTGGCTTTGTGATGGTGCGCATTGCACTAAATAATGTGTGAGATTGATAAAGAGAAAGGGAAAGAAAGAGAGAAAGATTGTGAAAGAGGTTGGTAAATGAAACCATCTCCAGCGCACGTTTCTCATTTTCCCAGGCAGTGAATTCTGCACTGTGGAAAAAAAGTAATTTCATTTTGTACTTTTGCATTAAAGTCTTTTTGCAATAAGCTGAACATTTTAAGACTTGAGAGTCTACAAGGCTAGCAGCTCTGTGAGGCTGTACTTAGGCACTGCAGTGCTTTGACCTAAATGCTAATGTTAGCATGCTAACATGTTTACAATGATCAATCTAGCATGTTTAGCAGGTATTAATGTTCACCATGTTCACCATTTAACTTTCGTGAATTAGCATACTAACACTTGCTAATTAGTAGAGGCTACATTAACCTCTCCTAGCATAACACACCCGAATCTCTGACCGAACTGCCGGCGGTCAAGTTGCATTGTGGGCAATGTAGGGGAAGAAGAATGCATGGAATAAAAAAAGACTTGTAGCCTTTTTTTTATCTGTTCATCGTGAGTGTAATGCTAAATCAGTGGAGTGGACTCTTTAAGGGATCACCAAAGTCATGAGGGGAACATGAATGTCTGTACCAACATTTACAGCAGTCCATGAAGTT
Source organism: Maccullochella peelii (assembly GCA_002120245.1). Taxonomy (NCBI): domain Eukaryota; kingdom Metazoa; phylum Chordata; class Actinopteri; order Centrarchiformes; family Percichthyidae; genus Maccullochella; species Maccullochella peelii. Next base: position 24,485 of record LKNJ01002197.1, read on the forward strand.
GTAGCTGTTGAGATATTTCAGTCTGGACGTGGTGGCCCGATTGATCGTCAGACCAACATTGGCATTCCTAGAGCCATGCTGCTAGCCTGACTAAAAATATTAAGAAAAAAAGAGAACCTCCACATTTAAACAGACATGTTGTTCCAAAGCCTGAGGGCTCTAATGATATATTTCTGGTCACAAATCCCAGCCAGAAGGGCCCTGTTTGAGCACCTGAAACCCTGCTCTCAGGGGGTCCAAATGTCTGTTACGCTGCCTGAGGCCAGATCCCACCGTACTTAAAAAGTGCTGGGTCCATTTCTAAAAGCCCAACAGGTATCCAGTGATATCCAGCGAGGAGGTGACAGAGCTGGAGTGAAGTGATTTAAATCCTGCTGCTGCTGCTGCTGCATTTTGTTGTTTAAATCTGGTGACATGAAAGAGAAGTCAGATCCAGGTGAGATTAGAGAAAATTACAGCAGTCTGAACAGAAGGCGATAAAAGCCCGTACAGCACCAGCGGCCGTAAGATGTGCAGATTCCAGCTTGTGCAGACACATTTCTGACATCTAAGTATGTTTGCAGAGAACGCCTTGCGCAGCCTGCTGGAGGCGCTGACCAGCCCGCCGTACGCTCCCATGCAGCACCTGGAGAGAGAGCAGGCCCTGGCCAAACAGTTTGCTGAGATCCTTCATTTTACACTCAGCTTTGATGAGCTAAAGGTGAAGGGAATCGTTCTTGGTCTTATCACAGCCCTCAGAGACTGACCTTTACTGTACTGAAAAATCAATAACGTAAATCACCTCTTCTCTCACCACACAGATGACAAATCCAGCCATTCAGAATGACTTCAGCTACTACAGGAGGACTATAAGCAGGAACAGGTTGAACAACCAGCAGGTGAGGCCTTGGAGACACAATCTGGCTCAGGCTGTTCATGTCGCGTACATAATCAAATGTTCAGCTTAAGCAGCATGGCTTCACTTTCTCTCTTTAATCATTAATGACTGAAGTGCAGGTGTTCCTCCTAACAACACAAAGATATGTGCTCCAGTATTTCATTTGCCATTCATTTGGACTGGGTGCAGTCAGTGATGAATGCTTTTTAAAGATGGGCTATCCGTTTTGTATTGGCACACAGCTGGAAGCGGAGAATGAGGTTAACAATGAGATGGCCAATCGGATGTCCCTGTTCTACGCTGAAGCAACACCAATGCTGAAGACTCTGAGTAACGCCACCACCAAGTTTGTTTCGGAGGTACATTTCCAATTCTTCCCAAGTCAGATTCATATATATGAATATATCACTTTCAGAACTGAGCCAGAGTCCAGATTTAACTCTCACAGTTTTAGTTATTGTCATTGAAAGCAAGCATCAAGCAAAAGTCACATGGAATTGATTTATAAGGCATCCAAAAAGTAAATAAAGGGAGCGTTCCCGATGCATTGATGCGTGAGTAAGATTTAATTGTTTTACCTTTAACTCTTTTACACTATTGCAGCATCATATTTTATATGTTCATTGTATGTTTTGGATGTAAAATCTTAAAGGGGAACTCCAATTTTTACACATCATAGTCTGTTTACAGGTGCTGGGGAGTGCTACGGCATATGTGAAAACAGTTGTATGAAGCCTTTTGCGGCTCCACAGGGAGCTGTGCAAAATCTAAAAAAAAGCCTCAAGTGATGTAATGTCAGATCGAATCACTGACTGAACTGTCAGCGGCTGAGTTGCATTATGGGTAGTGTAGGTGCCAGGTTTTGACAAGGAAGAAGAATGAGTCTAACAATGTTATAGAAGCGCAATGCTGAATTGGTGGAGTATGTAAAGTAACTAGTAACCAGAGATGTTGAATCAATCTTGTGGAGGAAAAAGTGTAATATTTCCTTCTGAAATGTAATGGAGTATAAGTGTAAAGTGTAGCATAAAACGGAAATAATCCAGTAAAGTATAAGAACCTCAAATTTGCACTTAAGTGCAGTACTTTATTAAATGTACGTAGTTACATTCCACCTGCCTAACGGTAATAATTTATCATACTTGTCAAAACACAATCTGTTCAGTCATTAGTCAGTTCAGAATTTAAATACGCAGGATTTGATCAAACCTGGGAGAGTTTCTGCTTTACACACCATGTCTGAAATCTGTCCAACAAGGCAAAGACACTCTGTTACTAAATCCAACATTAGGGACTGACCGATAGCTACATGACTCTACTGATCACCCTACCTACACTCTTGTTTACTCTTCTACTACACAGTTGTGATTAATGTCAAGACGTCCTGTGCTAAATGAGCAGAGAGGTCATGCAGACCAGAGCAAACAGACTGCATTAAAAAGCTACAGAGCACACAATGCACAAGTGATTATACTGTAACGAGAGAAAAATGAATACAAGAACTGATCAAACTAAATAAATTACAACCACATCACCATATAACTATTTAAAATTTGTGTTTTTGCACTGTTAAAAAAATGTATCTTTATAAATAACATTATATAAATATAGCACATTTAACTTGTACTTATCAGTGATACTGATATAAGGCTTGTTTGTCAGTTGTGGGGTCTAGTCAATGGATGTTCATGCTGGACTGTTGGCGTGAAAACATCTCCATTCCTTTGCTGTCAGAACAGTGTTTTAGTGTAGAGGAAGCAGGTTTTTTCCTGACTTTACACCTCAGAACATCCTGACTGACCAGACATTTGAGAAACACTTGTAGAGGACATGCATTAATGCCTGCTACCAAAGTTGCTTTACCATCCTTATACTTTTACTAAACTCTGCAGATGTACTTTGTCTCCACCTTGTGGTAGAACATTTTGTTCCATCAGCACTTAAACTACAGAGGGCAATGTAAGTGCATTTGTTAGTGAGGGAAGGGATGAACGTTGTCACTGTTAATTTCCAATCATTCAAATGAATGCCATTTTTAGGCAGAGGCTTTTTTCTTGTATTGATTTCTCCTTTTTTTCCCCCCATCCTTCAGAACAAGACCTTGCCCATCGAGGACACCACAGACTGCCTGAGCACCATGGCCTGTGTGTGCCGTGTCATGCTGGAGACTCCGTGAGTGCTTTCCAAACGTTCCCTTCTCTCCATCACCCCTTCCTCGATTCATCCCCTCGCCTCCTTGTCCTTCTCTCGGAAGGTCGGAAGCCTGGATTTTAATTAACAAGCCCTTTCAAAGTGAACACAAAAGAGGCCTTCTCAAGTCGGGGGCCACTAATTCAATAGACTGAATAACACTAATTCATAGAGTGGATCATTCATAGAGTCCTTCATGCTAAATCTTAAAATCTTTTCTATTAGATGTCTATATGTGAATAAAAAGTAATCAGGAACTTGTTAAGGCAATCACAAAGTGCTTCAAATAACCTCAACTCTATGTCTCTGCTCTCAGGTCTTTTAATTATTTTCTTAATGTTTTTTTTTTTTTTTTTTTTCCGGTTAAACTCCTTTCCTCCATAACTGTCTCTGTCCCAGGGAGTACCGCTGTCGGTTCACCAACACAGACACCATGCTGTTCTGCATGAGGGTGATGGTGGGAGTCATCATTCTCTATGACCACGTTCACCCTGTCGGGGCTTTTGCCAAGACCTCCAAAATCGATGTGAGTATGCACAAATAATCGGTGTTTAAAACAGACGCACATATCTGTGATTTCTGCCGCACTGGTGAACACTCCCTTTAAAACCTCTATTGGATTACTTTAGAAACAGAACAACAGTTCCAGCCCAACTTGGCTCTTTGTCAGGTGTACTTCTGTACCTGATGATGTACTTTTGCTAATGAAACGAAGTAGACATTTTAAAGGGAGTGTTTAACAGTGTTGCAAGTCCTTGGGAGGCAGAGTACACACAAATACACACACGCCTATGCACACAACGTAGTAGCAGACCAATCTATTGGTTTTAAAATCTGGTTTATATTTGTCTTTCATTAAAACCTCTAATGCAACGGAGGCTAGTCCAAGTCAATGTAATATACCTGAGAGATCAATACATTGTTTTTTTTTATATAGGGTTCGTACAAAGTCTTGAAAGTTTGGAAAATGCTTAATTTTAACCGTTATGTTTTCAAGTTTAGGAATATGCTTGAATTCAAATATGCTCCTTGAAAAATGCTTGATTTTCAACATTATCTGGTGTTTCATCATCTACACAGTCACTCACGTAAACCACAAATCTTTTAATATTTCAAATGAAATGATCCCGTCGTAATGCATTTAGAGTAACAATTTAGATGTGATGATAAAGGCTTCCAGAATCTGGAAACATTTGGTTTAGGTACCTTGAAAGTGCTTGAATTTTTCTCTTAAAAAGCTGTATGAACCCTGTTTATAGGAAGGCTTGAATTAGTTCTGAACTGACATTGTGACTAGGTTCCACACAAGTATGCTTTCTTTCTGACACTACATCAGCACAGTCTGGTGCGAGATGATTCTACTTTACAGTTAATAAAACAGTTCTGCCTTTAGAAGCTGCTAACTCACCAAAAACAGTTAGTTCGGACTTTTGTGGAGAGTTTTGGAATTCCAACTTGTCTCAAATGCTGTTTTCAGATACTTGATGAGATTAAGATTTGATGGGGAAAATATAGTGGGCTCTTCAATTTTTTGTTGGAATAACAAAACTCAAAGTTAGCCTGTTAATAATCAGCATAAAAAGCCGCCAATCCTGAGAATCAATCTAAAAACAACACCATCACTATAAGCCTTCATATTGATCTAAGGGTCTAAACCCAGCTGGCTTTTTCCTGTCAAATACAGGATTTACCTTTTCAAGCTGTAAAAATCCTTTCAGTCAAACAGACTGAGGTGCAAAAATCACTCTTTGATTCATCTGCTCACAACTCATGACCAGTAACAAGCCAATGCGGTTAGGGAGCACAGGTCTGACCTTATAAAGACATGTGTTTGCTCATGTATGATACATATTCAACATTACACTGGTAGATGAGGTCACTTACCTTTATAAATGTGTGTTTTTGAGTCAGTGTGTGGCTGCAGCAGCTGCAGCAGCAGCAGGAGATGAGGTGGATGTGAGGCTACTGACCTTTCTCTAACGCCCTGTGTTGTCTTTGTGCCGGGCAGATGAAGGGCTGCATCAAGGTGCTGAAAGAGCAACCATCCAACAGTGTGGAGGGACTTCTGAACGCACTGAGGTGTGTGCAAACGTGTGTGTTTCAGCGACAGATAACAGAGACATACAGAGACATGACGCACAAGGATTTCTAAGAGCATTTTGTCACCTTCTTCTTCAGGTACACAACACGGCATCTAAATGATGACAGCACCTCCAAACAAATCAGGGCCCTCCTGCAATGAGAAAGAGGAGAGCGGCGGAGAGGGGGAGGAAAGAAGGAGTGCACTTGAAGGAGGAGAAAGAAGAGGAGGAGGAGGAACAAACATCAGTGGCTGATAAACCTGTTTGTTTACAACGAACAAAGAAATCATCTCCAGGTTACAAGAAACCTGATGATAATAAGAAGAGGAAAAATAATTATATATATTGTCAGCTGTCCATCATTCTGTCTCTCATTTTGTAAAGTAAGAAAAGAGAAAAAAAAAAGCCAGAAAAGAAAATATAGATATATATTAAAACAAGTGAAACACAAGCAGCAGATGAAAAATAAGTAGGATTAAAGAGGAAGCTATATTGCAAAATTTAAGGTCAGAACCGAAGCAAACTGAAAATGTACAAAGAAAAAAAAAGGGTTCATGTTCCAGCAGTAGTCTGACAAGTATTTTTGCACACACTTTGAAAACGCCATCTCCTGTCCCCCGAAATCTGATCCCAGACCGATTCCCGGAGACTTCCCTGTGCCCCCCCCTCACACACTCAGTTTAACCGGAGAGGGTTTGAAGCTCTTGGCGTGGCTGTCCTCCTTCAGCTGCACTGATCTCCGCCTGCAGGTGATTTATGAGGCAACGTGATGGATACACTCCGGAGATTTGCTTCTACCTGTTTTGTTTCTTTTCTGCATCGGTGCAGCTGAAGGAAAGGAGGCAAGGACACAAGGAGTCTTTTTAGGATGCGTCCATTTTTGCATCATTGCCCATCACCCTCATCCCTAGTCCCACCAACCCATCAAGATATTTGTTTTTTTTCCTTGGCACAAAAAAGTCCATCTATGTTGTGTGTGCCCTTAAGCTGTATTCATATGTTCCAGCACAAAACATCTTGAGTTGTCTGGCTTTACTTGACCAATGTCGTTCACTCTTTCTCTCTCTCTCCATGGTGCTAATGTGGTTTAGATATCACAGTACTAGCTTATTAAAATAAGGGTTTCTTCATCCTTTTTGTTTTGCTCTAATATATTAAACAGCAGATCTGCTTTCAGCTATTCTGTGATTTCACATTAGCGCACAAACAGGGGACGAATCAGATTTGACATGACCTGTAAGATTCACTCGAAGGAAACCACAGCACACTTACTCCTTCACCCAGTGCCAAAGCTGATTGGTTTTTGCTTTTTATTACACGAGGGTTGAGGGGATGAAAGCTTAGAATCTTGTAAAACACCGCTGATCATCATTTCAAGTAGACAGCATAGGACAACATAAAATGACACACACAAGCCAGACGGCGGTCAAATGCTTTTTAAAAACGGAGAGATCCGAGTGCTCCAGTGTGAATATGTGAGGCTATCTGAGGAAAAACACAGCAAACACCGACATCTGCATACAACTAGAGTTCTTTCCTTTGGTACGAGGCTGTACCAAGTCATTGAATAGGTGGGAAATAAAAGTTAAAATAAAAAAAGATTCAAATGGAGATTAAAAAGACGTGCTGTACTTTGGATGTCTATAGCCCTTAGTCTAATTTAATTTGATCTTATAATATATTTTCTATACAGGGGTATGTGCACAAGCATATTCTGTATAACTATATAGATGGCATGTTGTAAAAGTTCTGACAGAAATGTGTAAATAAGGTGTTTTTATTCATTTTTAATTGTTCAGTGACGCTGAAATTGGGTATGTGTTGTCTCTCAGAATTACCATGCGTTTGGCTTGGACCATCGGACTTGCCGTAGTCATAGGTTTCAGAAATTCAGCTTCATTATGGCGAATGAACCAGAGGGAGGGGAGGGACGCTAAGTGTTGGGGGGTAGGGGCTGTCCATTTGCTTGTTATTTTGTACATTTTGTGCAACAATAAACTTGTCATTTATTACATTCAACCATTGATGTTCTGTGTCTGTAGAGCTTCAGCGCTCCATCCACAACATTAGTAACTGATGCTATGATGTGATATATGTGGTACTAACCCGGAACAGATTTCTTAAGTTTATTATGAACACAACACTGATTCAACCTTTATGTTTACCATTAAATTAGCTGGAAGCACCCACAGTGATATGCAACACCGTGTTCGACTCAGTCACGTCACCAGTGCTGCTACGTGCTGCAGCTATTTTGAGCTGCCTTGCTAATGAGCATCATCTCAATAGAAACTATATTTAATTAACTAACACTTATTCTGACAACATATACACACAATGCCAGCGCAGTTTTACAGAAGAGGTTCACAGTTTTTCCAGGCTCAGAACAATAATCAGGCGCCTCTATGAACACTGAAGTGGAAACTAAATAAATTACAACCAGATCTCTTCTTTAGCTTTCCTTTGCTGTCAGAACAGTATTTTAGTGCAGAGGCAGCAGCCTTTCTGACTTTACAGAGCACAGAGCTACATCAGAGCATCTTGACTGAACAGACATTCAAGAAACACTTTTGAGATTTGTGCAAAATGTAGGGGACATGCAACTGGGTTTTCATACTGTAATTATTCCCCTTGTTCATACTGGCCATTAAGAGATTCCTTCCTAATGTGATTCCAATCTAAGTGATGGGGGGGACAAAATCCACAGTTCTTATCCTGTGCAAAAATGAAGCCAATATGAGGCTTCAGAAGTCTGATTTAGCCGTCAGATCAAGTGGATATCTTCCAAAGTTAGTCTTTTTAGTTTGAAATTCCCTGTTTTTGTAACTGTCCCTCCATTGCAGCTCAACAAGGAAAAACAAAAAGGAAATTCTATACTAAAAAGACTATACATTTGGTAGATAGCCACTGATGGAACCTCATCATTTAATTCCACTAAACAAAATGTGTATTTTACAAACTTTTCTTACAGTTTTAGTACTGCATGGTGTAATGTATACAGGGTTCGTACAGCTTTTTAAGAATTAAATTCAAGCACTTTCAAGGTGCCTAAACAAAAACTTTCGACACTCTCAAAGCCTTTATCATCACATCTAAATTGTTACTATAAATTCCAGGAGACAACAAACAAATATGACGACAGGATCATTTCACTTGTAATATTTAAAGATTTTTGGTTTACATGAGTGACTGTGTAGATGATGAAACACCAGATTATGTTGAAAATCAAGCATTTTTCAAGGAGGACATTAGAATTCAAGCGTATTCCTAACCTTGAAAATATGACGTTATAATATAACGGTTAAATTAAGCATTTTCCAAAGTTTCCAGACTTTGTACGAACCCTGCATATAGTTTCTCTGATATCTAAAAGTGATTCCGGTGAAACAATATAAAGAGGGAATTGAACTGCTAACCACTCATAGACACACGACCTGTGACGAGGGGTCACATGCACAAAAGAAGGCAAGGGACCACTGGTGTAGAAGTGGAAACCAAAACATAAAACATATGTATGGGGGAAAAAAGTTTCCATCCTGCCTGAAACATGCACCTGAGGAAATATCGCCACATGATCTTATATGGAAGACTCAAGGCTTCAGACAGACCTGTCAGTGTCACGTGTCATGTTACCCGTCTTTATTGCAAAGATTTCGATGGTATTTATCAGTTATAGTCTTACAACTGAATACCTCTTGTGGTGCAGGTTGCTCCCCTAATTCAGGATGTACTGCAGTCACGTTCCCTATCTAACCACAAGGGGGCAGCAAAAGATCAATTTATGAAAGACTGCAAAATCAACCAATTAGGATAAACACAGATGAGTAACCTCCTTTATTGTGAGCGAAACAGGAGAGGTCCACTCCACCTCAGCTGGGAAGACCTTCTGACACTTAAATAAAATACCAGATAATTAATGATGGAACTGATCTGTTGCTGCAAATGAGCAGTGATGCTTCATAATTAAACAGCTTCAACTAACAGCTTAAACATCAGTTTTTTGGGGGGTATCACTACCAGTCATGGCAGCTGTTATGAAGTAGGTTTTTTAAAGGCACACAGTCAGCTGTAAGGTCTGTACTGTACAGTGTGAGTCCTGGAAGGTGTAAAGTAGGGCAGGGGGACACAGGAGAGCCTGTCAGAAGTTATACAAGGAAAAGAGAGCAGCAGGCAGATACTGTACCATCTTACAGGGCTAAATGCAACCACAGCTTATACACAGAGGAAGAAGCAGCTGTAAGGAGAGACATGCACTCTCCCGAATTAACAGTGAATTGGATGTACAATAAAAAAAGATATTGTATGGTATCTCGTAGTTTGGAAGAGGGAGTAACTTGTGTGTGTGTGTGTGTGTGTGTGTGTGTGTGTGTGTGTGTGTGTGTGTGTGGGGTATGGACCACTATAAACGGGTCTGGTTTTGGCTGTGTGCCCTAACTGTCGTGCAATAAATAAGGAACCGATGTCTCACTTTACTTCCCTAATGGCATACATTCAAACTCAAAACTGCATTACTCCCGCTAAACGTCAGTTGTTTACAGCCTTCCAATAGACAATATGAGGCACAACATAAGTAGGTGCTACATAAGAGACTTTATGGACTGAGGGACAGAAACAGAAAGGCACTGAAGCTGCTGCAGATTTGTGTGTGGGGGGGGGTGGGTGGGGGGGAATGAACTGTCAATTTCTACTTTGGTGCCAAAAGCTACATGTTCCAAGTGTTTTCTCCAAACCTTTTTTCTTAAGTCAGGATGGTTAAGCCTCTGGAACAGCATTCAGACCGTCATGGGACATTAAAACTCATTAAAACCCAGACTGGAGGAATTATTGAAGGGTTAGCACCTCACCCACACCTGTTCAGTAGTCTGGGACACACTGGGCCTTTCAATAAAGAAGTCATTTACAACAAATTTTAGAATGAAATGAGCAAGTACAACATGCAAATATTACAACATATGTAATATAGGTAGAACCTCCACCACAGCAGCAATGGACAAGTCATGACACAATATTTATTAAAAACGAATTTATCCGTTTAGCTTGGGTTGTGATCATAGAATGATACACCTGCAGAGCAAACAGGGTCATGAGTGGGGAAATTTTCTTTTCAGTTAGTCTTCCAACAGGTATCTCAGATAATCCAAAAGTTCCCCTGAACTGTTCTGCAAATTCCCTTACGCGTTGTTGCTTTCCCTCTTTAAGTCGCGCCGCTGCAGCAGGGCTTGGCCCAAACGGTTCAGCTATTAACTGTTAACTGTCCCCAGGGAAGGAACACCTTATCAGCCAAAGTGTGTGCGTGTGTGATACATGTTCAACAGTGGTTTCCCGCCGTTGCAATCCCCTCCCGCCTTTCACACAACTTTGAGTCACTACATACCCACACAACAATAAAAAGTCTCCTTTTCCCCCTCTTTGTCTCCCTCTCGTACACCTAACTGATGAACACACCACACTTAACATACTTCATATCAGCAGCCATTGTCCTCGCCAGCCGCAATGTAAATCAGCCCGGGTGTCGTTAGGGCCGGTTATCAACCGCTGCTCTGCACAACCTGCACTGTACAAATGTGCTGAGCAACATTTCTGCGCGCATGTAACACACCTGTCTATGTGTGTATTTATGTAGCTGTATGAAGAGTGTGTGCTTTCTAATAATCTAAAATGAAGAATTTTGGGGGAATTTAATACATTTTGGCACTTTCTTTCATTGAAAGTTAGCTGTTTGGTGGATTTAGAGAAAGACAACAAATATAGTTAATAGAATGTTTTCATTCATTTCATTTCAGTCTAAAATCACAAGACTGGTAAGGTACTGTATATGTATGCAGAGGAGGTCAAAACTCCAGCAAAATATTTAGTATAAACAACAACTTTACTGTGAGACAAACACGTTTCAGCTTTTTGTCTTCATCACAAAGTTGTTGTGTGTCTATTGTTAATGTTTCTCATGCATCAACTGGCCAAACTGTCACGACAGTACAGCAGATATGAGATATACAATGATATATTTGTAATAAAGAAATGCACAAATGGAGAGTACAGTGAGTGAATATCCAAAATATTTAACCGTATGTCAAATAGGTGTGTGAGACCATGTTGAGTCCCCATCCTGCCTGCTGCTTAGCATGTGAAGACGCACACAACTTCTTCACAGAATAGGGCCCTTTGTTTGAAATGGGGTGAAGAGGACATGTGTGCAAGCACATGTGTGTGTGCACAGCAGCTGCTATTGGTCTACATGCCATCTAATGTTACGTTGGGTGGCGTAACACACTTAAAACATGAGTGAGCCATGGGCTGTCGCACACAAGTGGAGACACACACACACACACACACATCTGTTTTACAATACCTGTAAAAAGCTAGTGGAGCTCCGACTTTGAACTACTACAGCAGGTATTAGAGTTTTTAGTGAAGTATCAGTAACACAATGAAAATGAAGTAGTTTAAATTTAGAAGCTCGGGTGAGTGGTCACATGTTAATCCTTAATGCAGGAATTTTTGCTGTACATGGTCTTCTATGAAATCTATGAAAACAAAGCAAGAATAACCTGGTAGTTCAAACTAATGTTTTTTTTTGTGGCAGATGGATTAAATTTAAGATGATTTATAATTTAGCTTTAAAGCTACTTCATGTCCTTATATGCATCCATGAATAAGACGTATTGTGGACATTGGTGAGACAGTTTCAGATGCATCTTGGAGAAGAAAACAAGATTCTGAAAAACAAAGTTTCCACATTTGAAAGTGGCAGTCATTTTCCAAAGTTGACTTTGGTCGGTGAACGTCTTCAGTCACGACTGGATCACCAACGGGGCAAAGTGAACAACTGGCCGGGGGCCCCGAAAGCCCTGTGTGTCAACTGGTTTGTTGTCATTTGATTTAACCTGCATTCATTGATTTCTTTGGCCACTTGGGGGCAGCACAACAAGTTGTAAATACAATAATAAAACAGTTATGGTGATCGTGTTATCAAAGTTGCCTATTAACACTTTGAGTGAAGCTACGGAGCAACATGAGCATTCATTTGGAGTCGTGATTGTGTCCACCTGAGTGTAAGTCCAATATTCTCTCTCTTTCAGCTCTGTTTTTGGTCTTTACCAACTGCTGAGGGAAATATCTGGCTCTTTAGCTGCTAAATGCTCCACTGTGTTCGCCAGCTAGTCGCCAACTGTGTCTGTCGTGCTGTTTGGTGCTGAGCAGGTAGTGCACAGTGGATTTCTAGAGGTTTTTCACTGAAAACAGCCGCCTGCTGCGTCTGAAAGTGTTGCTGATGAGAGTGGTGAGAGTGAACCAAAACAGTAAAGTTGCGGGGCGTAAAACCAAAACAATGAGCTGAAAGTTGCTAAGGGGGGGGGATTGTGAAGTTGGATGATAATTCTCTGTGCGTTCGTCATTACAAACGATCCCTTTCACATACACATAGTCATTTGATCCATTAATATAAAAATATTGATTATAGCAGCTTTGAGGTAGGTCCTGGGTTATATTCTAACCATTAGGCTCCCTTTTGAAGAGGGTCCCTGTTGTCAAGATCTAGTTTTAAGACCTTCATTATTTCAATATTTTGCTTACATGGTGCAAATTCCTAAATTAATTTATGTATTAATTTCCACACAACACCATGTAATTTTCCAGCATATGAATACTGTACACACTGCAAAGAGAGTGGGAAGAATGGAAGGTTAACAGGGGTCCAGCAGCTCACCATTTTTGCTCCAGGGCCCCCCTATCTGGCCATAGATAAAGTATAATGATTATTGCATAACAACTCCCAAAAATACTATTAAAATTTGTACATAGTTTACACTTTATGGTATGCGATGGCGTAGTGTTAGATTGTGACACATCTTGGGTAAACCTCATTAATCTTAACCAACCCGATCCTAAATCAAACTTCAACCCTAAACCCGAGCCTTGCCCTTCAACTGTCCTTTTGAGGACAAAAGAACAAGAACGAACACACACCGCCTGCCAGCGCGGCGCTGACTTCCACCCTGGCAGTGAAAGCGTTAAGCGCTGTAGTAGGGGAGGCTCCCTGCCCCGCCCACTCTGAGCCTATTTGCATATCAGGCGGGAAGCTCTGGCTCTTTGTTGCTGCTGAGCCCAGCCAAAAACCCCTCCCACAAAACACCGCACTGGCGGGAAAAAGCCGGCTCTAGCGCTTAAGCCACTGACAATGGAGAAACCCAGACACACACACACACACACACACACACACACACACACACACACACACACACACACACTCGCACACACACAACAGGAATTCAGGCTGCTTTGTTGGTCCTTTATGGGCTGGCACACCCATTTCCTGCCTGAGAGCAAAGGTGAAAGCAAGTGGACAGACAGATAAGTGAGAGAATAAATGGAGACAGGAGGATGGAGGAGAGGATTTATTATGATATGAAGGCAGATGAGAGAGAGAGAGACAAAGTGTGTGAGGAGTGACAATGACATTTATGTGGCCCACCAGACACAATACATCAAGGGTAAGCAGCTTTGTCTAAAATAAGCACATTACTTACAATACATATCAACAGTATGTGCACTGTGTGGGCGAGTGCGTGCCCTGGCAAAAGAGTTCACTGGGTTGCTGGAAAAACAGGAAGGCATGGCATGCTCTGGATTGGGGAGGGTAGAAGAAGGGGGGGGGGGGGGNGGGGGGGGGTACTGAGCGGCCTCTGCATTACATAACCAAGCAGGAAATATGCAGCAGCAGCAAGAGAGAAAGAGAGAGAGAGACAGAGAGAGAGAGAGAGAGAGAGAGAGAGAGACTACAGAAAGCCATGCATACACTGCACCTATGACTCCTTAGAGGCTTTTCACATCTAATCACATCTCTTCCTCTCCTCGTCCTTCTGTCGCTTTTTGCGGATACGGCGGCCACTACAGGAGCCAGACAGCGTGACAGAAAGAGAGAGAGGGATCTGCATGAACTCACTGAACCTCGTTTGTCCCTATAGACACACACACACACACACACACACACACACACACACAAATAAATAAATGATGGTCTGCACTTGGCCCTGGATGCAAACATCAGATTGCATTGAAACATTATAAGAAACATCATCTCTGGGCTGGACTAGGCTGCAACACACACATCCCTCATTGGCTCTCTGGCCATGTGTGTGTAATCCATAATGCACATAGGTACAAACACACAGCTGTTACACTTGTGCGGAGGAAACCACAAACACACACACAAGCACTAGAGCGGATAGCAGGGGTTGTGGTGTGTGTATGTTTCTTATTATATTGCTATTATGAAACACGCAAATAAAGCAGACCTCTCACATGTGCACACACGGACCAAAGAAAACAATGCTCTCTTATCTGATGGAGTCACACCTGACAGTGTTGTGTTTCTACACCCAGTTCTGAATGGTCTTTGTCCTCTTCCTGACAGACAGCAAAACACTGACCCTGAACAGGGGAAGCTCACATGCAGGGAGACACACCCACACACACACCCAAACCCACACACCAACAATCTTTAAAAGACTATAAATGAGACAATAATGTTAGAGGGCACTAATAAGAGCACATGGTGTACTCTGTACTCAGGATAAGGCTCAAATAAATTCATGCACACAACAGCTGGCAGCCTGATAGTTGACCTTTTGCTGCTCTTCGCTGTCTTGCCTACAGTGACAAGAAAAGTTTCACATTCTTAACCAAGTCCTTCACGTTCCAAGAACTTCTACTCTGAGATTATAAGACTGTGTAGTGTCTAGTATTTTGCCACTGCCAAATACTTGGCCTTCTGTGTTATCTATAAACATGTTTAACACTCCACATTAGCAGAACCGATATTTTCTCATAAATAAAAGGTTCTTCTTGGTGGTCAAGTCAACAGTGTCTTTAACTACAGCTGCTGCTCTATCTGATTAGCTGCTTGCATGTCTGTCTGCGTGTTTGTAGGTGTGTGTGAGTGTTTTTTTTTATTCTGTCTCGCCAGGGCCAGATGGCAGAGAATGTTTAGTCAAATGGGATTAGAGATTAGGATTAAGTGGACTTCAAATTACCTAGACGCACAGTCACTGGATGACACACTACTACAGCAGAGCTCTGAGGAGAGTCTGCATATTCAACAACGCAGACTGTGTTTAGCATCACTGGCATACAAGCTGGGAAAATCAAGGGAAAAAATAATAAAAATGCAGTTTGTTGAAAAGTGTTGAGTTTAGAGTAAATTCAGGTTAAGTTTTTCTCATAGATGACCAGTGTTTTAAAGGAATAGTTTGACATTTTGGGAATACACTTTTTTGCTTTCTTGCCGAGAGTTAGATGAGAAGATTGATACCACTCTCATGCTAAATATGACGCGAATTAGTTTAGCACAAAGACTGAAAACAGAGGGGAAAAGTTAGCCTAGCTCTGTCCAAAAGGTAACAAAAACTTTTATTTTAAAAAGTTTTATTTATATAGCGCCATATTATAACAAAGTTATCTCAGGGCACTTTTTCATATAGAGCAGGTCTAGACCGACTCTTTATATTTAGACCCAACAATTCCCACCAAGAGCAGCACTAGGCAACAGTGGCAAGGAAAAACTCCCTTTTAACAGGCAGAAACCTCGAGCAGAACCAGAACCAGAACCAGGCTCTGGGTGGGCGGTCATCTGCCTCGATCGGTTGGGTTGAGAGAGAGGAGAGAGTGGGGGGGTAACAATCAAATTCGCGCTGCAGCTAAAGATCATTTTTGTTATGCTTAATCTGTTGATCATGTTTCCAATTAATCATTTAGTCTATAAAATATTAACAACAAGCAAAAACAATAAGACAAAAAGTCAACAGCCATGCTAGCAGATCTGTGAGGCTATACTTAAGACACAGTGGTGCTTTGAGCTAACATGCTCACAATGACAATGCTAACATGTTGATGTTTAGCAGGTATGTTTTCCATGTTAACAATCTTAGTTTAGCATGTCAGCATGCTGACATTTGCTAATTTAGCACTAAACACAAGTACAACTGAGGCTGATGTGAATGTTTTAGTTATTTTGTCATAATCCAAAGTATTGGACAAATTGTAATGACTTGACCCGATGATAAGAGGAAAAGTCAGACAACAAAGTTGTTACATTTCATCCCCTGGGCAATATGAATATCTGTACCAAATTTCACGGCAATCCATCTCATGGTTGTTGAGAGATTTCAGTCTGGAACAAAGTGGTGGGCCGACACTGCCAACGCTAGATCCCCTCTGTTAGCATGGCGAGAACTCAGTGAAAAACCCATCACAGTTACCCTGCACCCAAAGTGACATCTTCAAATTTGTTTACAAAGGTATTTAATTTACAGGATTATAAAACAGAAAAAGCTCACATTTGAAAAGCACAAATCAGCTAATGTTTGGCAGTTTTTCATTATCAATATCGACTAATTTCCCGTTGACTAATCTTTTCAGCACTAAATCACACAAACATCATTATCACACAGCTGCCATGATACAGACTAGGTGATATCGCATAAGTCACTGTCAAAGTGATGCATGGAAAAACTAATCAAATATGGTGCGTTATGGAGTATTACAAAATCTGAACATGAAATCAATAAATCATGCTCAAAGTGAAAGACCACGCTCTTGGTTAAAGAAAGGAAAAAAAGCACCTTATGTCTAGTCAAAAGCATCCATTTGCAGGATAGCGCTGGTGTACATGCAGTAAAGCCAGTAGCAGAGGCCAAAGCTCCACAGAATAAACAGGCCAGACACAGAGAACAAGCACCTATAGGCCGCAGCGTGCGATACATTAAGTCAGCCTGCAGTTCCCCCACGGAGGGCCTCATGTATAGGACAGTGTGGGCTTTGTGAACATATACAGCTACTGAGCCTCTATAGGCCAGGAGAGGACTGAGAGAGGGAGAGACAGAAATGGAGAAACTGGGTGAATTATTGTGCGGCTCGCTGACTGATGCAGCTATACATATAAACACACACACACACACACACACACACACACAGACAGGAGAGCGCTAAGCCTGCTCAAGTAGTGGCAGTCATCAAATCAAACACTCAAGAAAGCAGAAAACTCTACTTTTAGAGCACTTATTAGTGTGTGGGAGGCCAGAGTTGCAGGTTTCTCATTTCAAAGCTGGTTTGCTGTGTAGATTCTTTGTGCTCACGGTCTGCTGCCAATGAGTTCACTCAGTGCATGTAAGCGAGCGCGTCCATAGATGATCCACTGCATCGCGGCGCTTAAATCACTAATTAGCCTTGTGACCGTGGACGCTGCCCTAGTTCTCCACTTCTAAGAGTGTGTGTATGAGTGGTTCAAGGGGCTGAAGCCTTATGTCATTGTATTGTGCAAGCTTTCTCCTTTAAATGTGGAGTGATTCAGCAGTGCCTGGAGGTGCCAGGCCAGACTCCAGATAAGAACATACCACGCATAAATGTTGCCTAAGAAAAAGCGTATCATATGACTGGTAACACTTTTTTTCGTATTCAAAGATCACTCTCATTGTTTCAGGGGTTTTTTTGTAGTCACAGAAATGAAAAAACAAAATCACTGGAGTGAAAAGAAGTTGTAAGTTTGATTTAAAAATGCACAACAGAAGAAAAGAAAAGAAAAAAACAAACACCCAGACACAGAAAGGGTTATAAAAACCAGACACCAGTTGCACAGTGACCTTTGCTATCAGTGTAACGCTCTACACTGTACTGTATGGTAAGCCCCCAGTAAGCTTGAGGCCTGACCCAGTTTGGAAAGAGAGAATGTGGGACACACACACACACACACACACACACGCACACACACACACACACACACTTCCAGCTATTATATGGCTGGAAATATTTTTAGTCATGTGGATGAGGTCAAACACTGGGAGCCTGTGAACTAAACTTGTACTGAAAGGATAAGACTTAAAGAAAGAGATGATGGAGCGTTAGCTGGGAATGTGGAACAATTGTCTGACTTTCTTAGGAAGGGAGGGAGGGACGGGTGTCCTGGTGTGGAGAAAAAGTGGCAGGTCTGCAGAGGCCTTTGGAGCGATGCCAGGTATTGTGTATGTGGCTTTACAGCAGGCGGGCACACCTTGGTTTCAAAAGGGGTACGACACACCGCTGGACAAACAAAGACCTGCAATCACTGCTGTGAAAACACACACTCTCTTCCTCACAGCCTGAGCCGGTGGTTTATACCACTGTCAGAGCAGAAATGAGCTCAGCTGAGCTCCACTGAAACAGCACAAATCAGGTGACTAGTCATTATCGAACAAAGAGCTCGAAGAACCTATTTAATGACAGTAAAACAAGGTGGCAGCAGGCAAACATTGCACAATACTTTGTGCTGTGTAAGCATGCCAATGAGATCTCTGTGAGATAAAGGGAAAATGCCCGCTGATGTCATGTGAAAACCTCTCAAATCCAATTTTCCTTTTCCACTTCAGTGACACAAAACACACCATCGGTTCAGAATCTTCAAAATCCTTTGGCCTATTGAACATTTTCCAAACCACTTGGGTGAGGTTAAAAGTGCATGGTGGCTAGGCTAAGCTACAATGAAATGAAATGCTAAGAGTATGTAGCAGCAGTATGAAAGATCGCCACTTCATTCAAGGCACATTTGGCAAAAACTGAAATAAACCTCTCTCTTACAACTTAAATTAGTTTTCCAGGCAGTGTCAAAAAAGATTCCTAGTCTTTTGGCTGCACCCGCCATAAAACATCTAATTTGTCCTTTTGATTCCACAATGTTGAACTGTCCTGACCATCAACATGCCTACTACAAAACTGAACAGCATCAAGGATCCATACTCTGAGCCTACGAACAACTATAATAAAAGTAAAAAACATGAATGCAGTATTTCAAATATGTTCTCACTAAAGATCAGTGATATTAATTTCTCTGTGTACAGGGCTGAGAGTATCTGTCATCCCATTAAAAGGGAAATACATGACAAATCAGAAGACTGAGCAGCAGGATCAAAGAGACAATATAGTTCAATTCGACTCTATGGGAAGCAAGAAAGTAGCCCTATGAGGACTGATGATAAGGAAACATCCAGCTGTTAGTGCAGAGCAGTGGTGGAGACCAGAATGAAGATAGTCCAGAGTCTGCATGGTTACTGCAGTACTTCCTTGTGTGTCGTCCTGTTGTCTTGTGAAGACTCCTTAGAGGTTTCACTGCAGCCCGGGGCAACAGCAGCACAAGAGTCCTTCGAGAGGCTCTCTGCAGCAGAGGCAGCAGGTGCGGTGGTAACCTGGGGTCGGTCACAGGCTGGATCAGACTTCCTCTTCTTCCTCACATGATAGTGATGCTTTTTGGACTTCAGGTGAGCTGCAGGTGAAGAAAATAAACACAGCTGCATGTAGTTGGCACGAGACAACACTGTTTCATCTCAGTGATACTTGTGGATCATGATCCAAAATGAGAAGTAGAAACCAGGGTCCCAGAGGAGAGCAGGTTTGTCATCACTCTTTATGGCACTATGGCATTTTTTAGCCTTTGGGATCTTATAACATGGGGCTTTTTTAGTTGTCCCAGAGACTAGAAAACTGAGGTGGTTTGTGTGGCCTCCGTTCAGATACTAAGAAGTAGTGAGGGCATTAATACTCGAGGAACATCGAGTGATTCGAGGTGTGTACTGTCACTGGGTATAAATATTCACAGAAACCTGAAAGAGATTTCAGCATATACTAGAAGCTGATATTACAGTGTACATATTTTGATGGTTAAATACAAACACAAATTAATGGCATGTAATTTTGTCGTACTGTATGATGTGCCTCACCCGTCCACTCCAAGTCACCGATGATCACTTTGTCACACAGATCACACGAATGGTGGCTCCGTTTGTTTCTCTGCTCCGCCCCCTGTACTCTGATTGGTGCAATAGCTGGCTCCTCACCCTGATTGATTGAGCAAAAAAGTTTTTAGTTACGCACCAAAAGATATTGTGTGTATCCTTGAGGTCTATCAAATGTGTTGAATGTGTTTCCTTTATTTTCAACGCAGATTTATTAAAAAAAACAACAAAAAAACAAAAAGACATTTTAAATCCTGCATAGTTTATGTCCATGTTTAATAGCTAGCATCACTGCCTTTGTTGGTGCACTGCTATGTTTGTTGTTGTGTTACTTCCACAAACTGTTAATCAGCTGAATAGTGCAAGGCCGGCAGCAGGATGTGAATAACGCACGTGCGCCGTTGTGTGGAAGATACAAACAAACCAGAAACCCATTTGTAAAAACCTTGCTCTGACTGGTGGTCAAAAACTTCACAGGGCTCCTTTAATACAATGTTTATGAAATACTGGGTTTACCCATTTAGTGATACCAACGGAGAATAATAGAGTCAGGAAAGAAAGGAAGAAAGGGAAGGATGAAATGAAGGAGAGGAAAAAGAGAAGGAAGGAAAGAGGATACAGAAGAAAAAAACAATTAAGAAATTAAGGAACAAATGAAAAAGAACAGGGAGGAAAAGTTGGATAAGGTAGTATGGAGATGGAAAATTAAAGGAAGGAAGGAAGGAATGCAACATAGAGAGGTATAAAAGAAAAAGTGACAGTAGAGAAAAAGGAGTGGAGGAGGGAGTAAAGTTGTGGGAGTAAAAATTGTAAGTAATCAAGCTAACAAGGAAGGGAAATTATTAGGATGTAGGAAGAAGGGAACGAGTAAAGTGACAAAAAAAATGGAAGAAAGGAAGGATAACGAAAGTAATGGAGAAAACAACAAAGTAAGCAATGAAGAGGACACAGGAACAAAAGGGAGTAAAGAAGGAAGTAGACGTATCGTTTTATCCCAACAGCAGATGAAAGCCGCTGACAGAAGGCAGCTCCTTTAGACTACTGAGGCCCCACCTTGCTGAGACTGTCCAGTATCTGCAGTGCAGGGTTGAGCACCGTCTCCTCCCACCTCAACACGTCCGTCACATCCAGGCCATAGACCACTGGCACATTGTCTCCTGGTCCTACACACACACACACACACACACACAGGTCAAACACACACAGTTAGCACACATTATGCATTTTACAAGGCCAACGCGGGCTGCCGATAAATGTAATGAAGGCTTTTAAAGGCCAATATTTTGAGTCAGTGTTTCCACATGTGGAAAAAGCCTCTAACAAAAGCATTTCGACCACTACTTACTACCGCTACTAAGTTGTGTTAGTGACAATATTTCTTTACAATGTGTTTGAGATGAGGTTTTCTCATAGACGACGAGTGTACTGATCAATTTTAAATGAATGATTCAAAAATGCCATAAGAAAAACCTGCTTCCATCATATCAAAAAGGTTGACGCTGATATACATGGTTGATTCTTAATATGGTGAGGTATATTGACCTGCTAATTACGTAGCTGATTATTTTACATATATATCAGAGAGGATGAGGCAGACTTCAGGATGAACACAGTACAAACTGAGAAATTTACAGTCGCAGTGATGTGCTGGAGCCGCACCCTGAAGCTCTGTCAACCTGCTGACTCACACTGGCTCGATAATGTCTCTCCCTCCTTCCTCCCACCCTTCTCTCTTGTGCACCATCTCTCTCTCTCTCTCTCGCCATCAGTCTCGCTTCAGCTTTCACTCACTCTCTCATTCCCTCCCTCCCTCCAACTGTTCCACCCCCGTGTTTCTATTTTGCATCAGTCAGCAGTCTCCAGGCCAGGCCTCAACACTAAACAGCAGCACCAGTCCCTGCCCTGCTTGTCTGTGTCTGTGTGTGTGTGTGTGTGTGTGTGTGTGTGTGTGTGTGTGTGTGTGTGTGTGTGTATCTGTCTGTCTATCCATCTGCCTGTCTGCATCAAGAGCCACTGCCCTGAATTGATTGAAGAGGCCACTTGTAGAGAAACTGACCTCAAACAACTGCAGCCGAATGCGACACATTTAACTCATACATAATACATTTATAGAGTTATAACTCAAAAATTATGAACAGATAAAAAATGCAAGCAGAGAATACAGGAATAAATAAAGCTGACACGTGCCTCCTCAAAAACGTAACTACATGTCGGGGCCACACCAGCGATGGAGACGCCACATGGGGACTGCGACAAGTGTGATTCGTCAGCCTGGGCTTGTGTTTTCTCCTACAGGTTTCTGACGCATGTAGAGATTGTTCAGAGTTAACACCATATGACAAAGGCGTAAGTTGAAAAAAGGCTTGGTTATCTATCAAAGCCATTTCCGCTGCAAATCTTCTGCTCGCAGCAACACCCACTTTCTATCACAGTGAATGAAACCATTTAAAACAGGGCAACCACACAGAATAGTTTCATGTTCAGTGAATGAAACCTTCCCACCATTGCTGGTATCACAAAGTGAATGAAAGAATGTAAACACAGTTATGGTGGGGAGTATAATTAAAACTCGACAGCTACGCGCGTATCACCCGGCTAACACTAAACAGGTGTATCATATGTGATACACCCGTTTAATGTTGCAGTAGTGATCTAAATGGGTAAAATACAATGCTAAACTATAAATTAAAACCTACGCCATTGCTTTCTATGTTAGGCATCAAGTCAAACATAAATCCGGCTTAAGGCTACAGCCATGCTAGCAGCTATGTGAGGCTGCATTTTGGCACAGCACTGCTTTGAGCTATATACTAATGTCAGCATGCTAACATGCCCACAATTAAACAGGTTCATGAACTTCATGCTAATGTTTGCCATGTTCGCCATCTTAGTTTAGTGTGTTAGCATGCTAACATTTGCTAGTTAGATTAAAAAAGAAAAGTAGGGATTTCGTCATGAACCAAAGTATAGGAGAAATTAAATAAAAAATTTGACCTGATGATGGCGCTAGAGGAAAAGTCTGGGGGTTCACCAACGATAGTCTGTACAAAACATCATGGCAATCCATCCAAAAGTTGTTGAGACCACAGTGGTGGACCCACCCACTGACAGACGGACATTGTCATCCATAGAGCCACGCTGCTGCTAGCATGGCTACAAGTTCAAAATAGACACAAAGTAGGACCTAGTCAGGTACATTTTTTCATTTAATATCTATGTGTTAAGCACACATACACACACCTACACATAAACGAATCCCATTAACCTGTAATGCACAGTTAGCCAACTCAATTATGGCTTAATCCTTTCCTCACACAGACTGAACTGTAGACTGGAGTTACTAACTCTGCTGGGATCTGTGTGGGACTCCATTATCACAGAGGAATACAGAGTGGTAACTGTATAAACGATCTGTACAACAAACTGTATTGACTCCAAGTGTGTGTGGTAACAATGAGAGTCTTCACACAGCCCCGCCTGAGAGCTATAAACTTTAACTTTGGCCTGGTTCTTGGCACATGCCACATTTCAACTCCTTCCGGTCTAAATTTGCATATTGTTGGTTTGCTGTCAGCTGCTTACACATGTTTTTCGTTAATTTCCTGTCGAGGCCAGCTTTGCTTAACTGAATATCTGACAAAAGGTGCAAAAGCTAAATAAACACAAGGATCCTTAATGGCAATGTCTAAGCACTCCTGCACCTGTATTATTTGGCCTCCCAGTGTGTTTTCTCTGTGTACACCACTTACCACTTCACTCTGTCCCACATGTGTGTTTACACAGTCAGACAGTAGGTACATTTTTTAGTGTGTGTGCGCGTGTTTTTAAAAACAGCAGTTAATCAAAGCCTCGGGTTTCACTGGCACGGTTACTGTGCGTGTGTGTGTGTGTTTCTCTGTGTGTCAGAGGGGAAGTCTTTTGTGCTTGTGGCACAATAGCAGGCAGGTGGTGGTGGCGAGTGTCACCTGGCATACCTATACCAGATCCAGAGCTGGAGCTCTCTCCCTTAGGTGCTCTAATAAATACTTCGCCTCGCCTCCTGTTGCCTGCTATCCTTATTTCCTTACTTTGTTCTTTTATCTCTTCAACACCACCCCCTCTCCAACAATTCCCTTTTGCAACCTCCAGCCTCCCACTGGGCAGAGTGGAGTGGTGGTAAATAAAAGGGAGACAGCGTGTATGGTAGGTTGCCAGATGCTGGATGGAAACCTCCCCCCTCTCCAGCATTCTTGTTTGAGATCTGGTGAAATCTAACTCTGCTAATCCACTCTGTAGTGAATGAGGGTTGATAAGAAATGCTGAAGGGACAAAGAGCAGGGTGGTCGACACACACATACATACACACACACGCACACACACACACACACACCACAAACTGTGAGTGTAGCCCACAGGGGAGCCTTGCCAACAAGAAAGAGCATCTCCTGTCGCCAGGCAGCTGCTTGCCAGTGTTGAGCGTGTGAGTGTGTTGAAACAGTAGTCCACCTGTTGCAACAAACGGGCCAGGAGTCATTTGCTGCATTATCCTCGTGTTTGCTGAGTGAGAATGTGTGCCTGTGTGTGCTTTGCTATAAAAACTCCACTACCAGTCTCGGTGCAGCGTCCCCTGGCCCAGCTGTGCTTCTTTGGCTGTCATCCACACTGGAACACGACAGCTGCCTCTATTCACTCAACAGCCTCCTTCCTCTTTGCTGTAGTTCCTCTTCCACTTTTTGTCTCCCTCCTTCTGTTGTTCATGTTTGACCTTTCTGCAGCAGGTTAAGGATGTTGGGTCAAGGATACTCCTTCTGTTTTTTCTTTTTATCCGGCTGTTTGGTGGACTACGACTGAAGGAATCCAATCCCCATATCTATGATCTGTACTTTCACTCCCCCCTCCATTATGGAGTTCCTTCTCCTTCACTCTAGATCTATTAAAGCTGCTATAAATCATTATTTCTATATCAATGTCGCTTATAGTAATGAACAGCATGATCACCCAACTCCTCAGATCCATTCAGCTCTATGGAGCATTCTAGCGTCTTTTAGCTCATTGTTTTGGTTTTAAATTGAAATGGAAATTTCCAACTACCCCCACTACCTTTATATAAAAATATTCAAGAGAATGTGACAAGTTTGCATGATTAATAGTCTGATACATCATGGCATTTCATTGCTGCTTCTCACCCAATATGGCAGTTGTGTTTTCTAATGAATGACTTTGTCTCTTCTGATTCACATGTACCCTGTGTTGGTTTTTATGAGCCACTATGGTGACTGAGAGGGGGGTGACATGCAACGAGGGCATCCCTTTGGACTCCAAGGACGTTGGGGTTGCATACAGCCCTGCTATTTTTATTCTTTATTTATGGGGGTTTCTCGTGGAGTGGTCGCCTTTCTTCTCTCGCTTCTCAACTTTTCCACCTCAGCCTAAGAAAAGCTTTTTTGCAATATTTTTGGAGGGGGGGGGGGGGTTTCCCCCCCAAATTTCTGGCATTTACACTCAATGCATGGATGGAAACGCACCTACTGCTGTATCTCCTTTTAAGCCTCTGTATCATTCTCATCTTCTCCAGCCCTCCCTTGTCTCTCTCCACCTAGTGGAGGTGACACAGAGGTCTTTGTGGCAAAAACAACCCTGGCTCCACTCCACGGGAGGTGGTTGCATTTGTGTGTGTGTGCGTACATGAAAGCTTCGCACTTGCTAGAAGAAAAGGGTGTAAACTCGCCCCGCACCTGTTGCCCCAGCTGGATCAGATTGCCTTCACTCTCCATCCACTCAGCTACCCATGTGTCGTTCCTGTCTCCCTCCCTCTCTCTCCGTCTCCCTGAATCTTTCACTCACTCACTCCCTCCCTCCCTTCCTCCCTAACTCCCTCCCTCCCTCCCTAACTCTCTCTCTCGTGGGACTAAAGGATACCTACAGCCCTGTTACTTAACACTCACGGGGCCTGAGTCAAACTACACCTGCATATCCTGGTTACAGGTAGTGTGTGCGTGCTTGTGTGCACGTCTTTGGGGAATTAAAAAACAAACAAACTCTGAGGGCACTGGCACCTCCCGAATAAAATGTGCCACTTATTAAAATGAATATAACCTCAAATTACCATTTTCTTTATGGGTAATTAAATCTACTAATTAAGCATTCCCCTATAACCACACAGACACACATGCATCCTATAAGCACACACCCACATACAGACGCAAGACAATTAAGCTTGATTTAATTTGAGCAGGCTGACCTCGTGTTTAAATCCCCACAACAACCAAAGTTAAGTCCATCAAGAACCACGTATCCTGCTGAGAAGTATTTAAGACACTGAACGCCCACCTAGTCCCTCGCGGACAGTCGCTGCTAAAAACTGTGGACTGTTAACTGGGTTAAACTTGTGCCTTCGAGGCATGTGATTCTGCGTCTTTCTGTATATTTACATGTACGGTCAACATTCAGGTTGTTCTCTAGCTTCTCTAACTTGCTTCATTGTGTTTGCCTGACTGAGGCTCTCTGTCATTTCCAATTTGTCTTTCCCTTTGACCCACTACTCTGTGTGCTTGGGTTGGTCTGCGTAGCCCCCGGTGACCCTGTTGCCCGAGTTTGTGTGGTCGGGGCAAATTCCCGGCAGCTCTGTGATGCTTCAAGAGATTAGCCAGCTCAGCTGAGGCCTGCTGGAGTCTGTGCAAGTGAGTGCGTGTGTGTATTTGTGTGCGTTTGTTTGGGGCTCAGACGAAATAGAAAAGAGGTCAGCAGTCACAGCAAGGGAGCGAGGTGAACAGAGACGATGCAGACAGAGAGCAAAAGCTGGGGTTAGGACAATCCCAGCCAGAGGTGGACACAAGGACGAGGCTGTCCTACAGGCAAATACTTCAAGGCTCTGACGCTGAAAAAAACATCTGAAATAGATATTAACATGTGTGACTATGATCCTGGAGCTTGGTTTATGTGTGAACATAAACAAGATCTTTTACAGGACTTACGGCATTTAACATACCATTTTACTCACCCACTAAAGATGTAGAGATCTGGGGAAACATGGACTCCTGTAAGAATAATGTCCGTTGGGGCAAAGGAGCCGAGCCTCCTACTGCTTTCCAAAAAATCATCCTAAAAAGTGGTTTACTTTCAGTCAGACAAGTGTTTGAGATGGTTTCTGTGAGTTTGAAGCTTTTTTGAAAGCTGCAAAGAGCTCATGTTCCTTGCCCAGATCATCATCATTCTTGCTAGAGTCTGCATTTCACAAACAACGGCAGCAAAGAAATCCCAGGGTCGTCCGGCAAAACAATTGAACCTGACTTTTGCTGCAATGCAATGTAATGTCATCCAGCAAGACACTGTGTTAAATCAAATCTGTGCAAGCCCACATCCCTTGTGGATTTCCTTATAAAATGAATGGCCTATTTATAGTGTTTACCGGGCAAGTGTCACGGCGAAAGATAAAATGATTGTTTGCGTGATTTTTAAGAACTTTTCAGAGCAGTAAAATCATTCGCCATAATAACAAAAACTAATGTGCTGTCTTTTGGCAGCTGATACGCCTTCAGACTGACGGATCCATTACTCAAACTGAACTTCCTGGATCGTATTTCATTGTCTCGCTGGTACCTGAAGCAACACACCCCCAGTGGCTTGCATTTTTTTTTAATGCAGGGCTGATTTCGGTCTGATTCGCCCACTAAAACTCAGGTTGACAAATATCAGAATTTTTTTGCAGATTCTGCAAATACAACAAGACTGACAGGGACACTTTCATGGTACTTGTTTTTGAGGAGTGCCCTTACAGGCTTCATGGGATAGAAACTTTCAGACTTAACATTTTAGAAAGTTGATCTCGTCTGCTGCCACCTGTGCTGTCAGGCCTGATTTTGCAGATAACTGTCAATCACCTAAAAATTTACATTTAAAATTTAACATAAGTAAACATAGAAAGTAGTCCCCTGGAAATCCCTGTAGCTACTGCAGTGAACCGTATAACGGAGACTACAATAGCTACAGGTATTTTGGGGGATTACTCTCTATGTTTTTTTTAATGGTCTGGCTCAAAGACAAGTGTTTAAGATGCTTTCTGTTCAAGTTAAATTTTGGAGAACTGTAGGAGGCTCTTGGTCCTTTCCTTCATTGATGTTGTTCTTGCCAGAGTACACATTTCCCAAATCTCTACAACCGAGGTGGTAAATAAAATGTATTATCATGACCTATGCTCTTAAAAAAAAAAACAAGAAAAAATTCTGATAATAAGATCCACACATGTGATGAAGACCATATGGTGTGTGAAGCGGGTAGGCAGGCGGTCAGAAAGAGGGGTATTGAGGTTTAGGGCCTGGTGTGGCCTAAGCCACTTGGGCCTAACAGGATTAGGAGGCTGGGTTACTGCAGGGCATACTGCTGGTGGGACACAGAGGCCAGGTTTCCGTTTGGGACAG
Organism: Maccullochella peelii; assembly: GCA_002120245.1. Classification (NCBI taxonomy): domain Eukaryota; kingdom Metazoa; phylum Chordata; class Actinopteri; order Centrarchiformes; family Percichthyidae; genus Maccullochella; species Maccullochella peelii. Next base: position 52,785 of record LKNJ01002197.1, read on the forward strand.
AGAAACACACTCAGCCTTTATGTACATTTTAAAACACGTCGGACTTCTAGGGGTTGCGACCAGGGTGGGAAATCACCACTTGCCAAACAGTGGTTGATTTTGGCTGCGGTGGGTACATTTATCCATTCTGCAGTGCCAGACCCAACCTCTGTAGTTCACTTATATGCATATGGTGCCACAAGGGACTGGGAAAAGAAGCATTCAAGGGTCTTAGCCGCAGGTGTGTACTGGGGATGGATCTTGAAACATTATCCCCTCTGTAACGTCACAGCAGCGCAAACACACTGCATAAAATCAAATCCAATTGTGTGCCAGTGAATAAATTAATCTGGTGATTTCCACAATTTGAATAAGTGTTATCACATGCTCTTTGTATTTCTGAGGAAGCACGGCTTTCAAACCAACGTGCCCTTTTGAGCGTGGAAGTTCTTGTTGCAAAAAAACCTATTAAAACTATTAAAAGGAATAGTTCTTATTTAGCTTTCTTATTAACAGTTACTTGAGAAGGTGGACAACACTCAGATGAACATACGCTAAATATGAAGCTACAGCCAGGAGAGGGTTAGCCTAGCTTTGCTTACAGACTGCAAGCAAGGGAAAAAATGAGTCTGGCTCTGTGGGCACATAACCCGCTGTAAGTGACAACAATGACAATTTGTCGTTTTTTCACATCAGTTCTTTTTAGGATTAAAGAAACAAGATATAACGTGTTAATTAGTGAGCTTCAGAGATGCTGACAGACAGATGTTGTTACCACTGGACAGAGCCAGGCTAGCCGTTTCCCCCCAGCTTTCAGTCTTTATGCTAAGCTAAGCTCACCGTAACCCGGCTGTAGCTTCATATTTAGCATACAGACTAAAATGTTGAACTATTCCTTTAATGACAAGAAAATATTAAAGAGGTCGTGAATGTTCTGTACAACATGACTCCTTAGGTGAGTGATGAAGAAGAAGAACTTTTGCGTTTTCAGGTAAAAATGGTAAATTGATATCTAAATAACAAAAGCTAAGCTAATACACATTAGGTGTGATGAGTAATTAAAATGAACTATTTTAATATTGCATACAAAACTGTGCTGATGTGCTTATTTGTGGGCAAATTATACAAAAAAATAATAAAAATCACTGCATGTCAACAATCCACACAGACACTAGATTACACTCTTTACCCTGGAACACAATACGGTGTTTGAGAGGCTTACTGTGTGTCTAATGCAGTGCATGAATCTCATCTTGTTAAAGAGAGTGCTGATTGCTAAGGGAACTGGACTGTGGAGGACACAAACACAAACACACACACACACACACACACACACACACACACACACACACACACACTGCACGAGGTGGGTGAAGGGTACTCACGTTTAAGGAAGCGGTTACGGACCCATTTATTCTGTTTGCGGGCGTACCGTCTCGTAGCAATCTTCAAAGCTTCTATACCTGGACAGAGTTAAAAGGAGACTGTTACAGATGAAGGAGAGACAGGAGAAGAATCTTTAAATAGGGTCTGCTGGTTGATCAGTCTACCAGTCCACCAACCGGTGGATCTAAATCCATCTCTGTGACTTTGAGCAGGTATTTCTCTGACCTTTGTCCCGTAGTGTGTCTTTTTCCTGCTGGGTGCTGCTTTCAGGAGCAGTCAGGTAGTCATGAAACTCCTTAAAACCGATCGACTGGAAAATCCCATGTTGATAGTCCTGACTGGAGAGGAGAGGAAGAGGAGGGGAGAGGAGAAGAAAAGAAACATTATCCATCAATAAAAAAAAAAAAGTTACGGTCACCAACTTGACATTTATAGACACCCGGTGGTGACTCATTTCACCTTCTCCTGCTCCTCTTCTATCTCTCCTTCCCTCCCTGAACAAAGAATATCAGTCTGAGCAGATGTGAGGCCTTACAGGGGACAAAGTGACAGAATGACATTAAAAAAAACTGAATGGCACTGGCAGAGGAACCCACGGGTGCCGGGACTCCGTAGCCTGACTGGAGTGACATCAGGTTGGGGCAGAAGGCCATTGGTTACCTCGCCAGACAGAACATTTCCATCAATGTCAGACCATATCACCCCAATCTGAGCATTGCAAACTGTACCTCTTCAGATCTGAGTAATAGCTCTGCAATATGGTGTGCGTGTTCAGTTCAATGACCTGAACCTTTTCTGGATTTGGGGTGATTGCAAAAATAGTAGAGGTCAGCTGTGGTGGCCTTTTTCTTTATATCACTACAAGAAAGTGTTTTCTTTTATAATAACAGTAGACTTTACAGATAGTGAGAGCAGTTTTGAGAAAATCAAACTGTTTACAGTATGCGTAGAAGAACAGTACTGTGTACACATAAATACTAAGGATGTAACGCAAAGCTACCATCTATATGGTATCTATCTGTTTATTTCACAAAAATATCTGTTTTCTTATGTATACCGGAAGTGGGCCGGGCTTATACCAAAAGTTGTTGGAAATCGTCCAGACTGCTTAATTTTCTGTGTGCAGTTGTTTTCTACTGACATTTATACTCCTCATATGTATATGTTTAAGTTTAGCTGCCAACAAAGTATGAAAAATAACCAATATGTTAACCATGTACCTAAATTCATCAAATCATAAAAGATGCTTGAGGCTCTGTAACTGTTAACTGTCGGGGTGGAAATTAGAAGTGGAAATAAAACAGGACGGTTTAACAGGGGGTTTATATATGTCAACATTTCATTGGGCCATATTGGATGATTTTTATTTAGAAACTGGAGGTTATGAATGAAAATCTGAAATCTGTCTTGGCCATTTTGCATGCACTTTGAAGACGGTCCCTAACTTCAGCTTCATCATCTATCTACTATCAAGTGCCAGGCTTCTATATCCTGGTAAAACACCTCTGTGTTTTTAGCCAATAGCCTGTGCTGCTTTGGCTACTAGCAGTTCCAGTTTGCACTGTACAGATAACAGCTGAAGAAGTCAGAATCTGATCATTATGAGCCAACATCTGAAGTTATAAGCAGCACCTTTTTTCTATGATTTCCCAACTGATTTAAGGACATAGATTACAAATCAGGGTTATTACTGGAAAAATCTGGATGCTGTTTATGTTCAGAGCGCATTATCTGTTCATAACCAAATACTGTAGTCATATATGTTTACATTCCTTATAAATATTCAAAGTACAATTAAACTGCAATTTAAGAGAGCTATCTGCCATGTTCCCATAGGCCTGATAAAAAAATGAATGAATAAATAAATAAAAGTTTAAAATTGTCATTTGATTGCATTTTTTAGGGTAATATCACAGAATTCACCATCGTACAATGATCTGTACAGGATAATTCTTAGTTGTTAGTGACTTTTAATCCCATCATGGGCGGGATGCAGATGACCTGTATTCGGATAATCATTACACTTAATATGTAAACTGCATATCTGTATTCCTTTTCTATTCTTTTCCTTTTCTTTGAACTGACTTTGATTCATAGACTTGCTTTTATCTAATCTTTTCTTTTGAGTTTTTATCTTTTCTGGTTTAATTTTTACCAATAATTCATTGTTCCTGCTGTCAATGTTGTGTCTTTGTAGAGTACTTTAATTTTCTACAGATTGTAGAACAAATATTATAATAAAAAATAATTACTATTTTTGGTCCATAACTTAGACTAGTAACAGAAACAAGGGGAGGAAATAACAAAAATAAATCTGGCTAGACGGGCAGAGACAGAAATGTGAGAATAGCAACAGAGCACAGGAAATGTAGAGTCAATGGAGGGAGAAAAAAGAAAGACAGAGGAAGAGAGGGAGGGAGAGATTTCACCTTGATGTCTGGCCACAGCGTGGAGACATGAGGGTAAAGGAGAGAAAGACAGACAAACGGGGGGGGGGGGGGGGAGTAAAGTGGCTGATCAGATTGCTGAGAGGGCAATAGTGGCAGAGATGGAGGGAGAGGGAGAGAGAGAGAGGAGGAGGAGGAGGCTGCTGGTTGATGGGGTGGGATGGGGTGAAAGAAAGGAGGGACGTTCCACCAATGCATCAACTTCTCGCAGCCACACCCCATCAAACACAGACAATATCAATATCCGCTGCCCAGAGACCCACAGCAGTGTTCACATACTGCATCTGTTTCAGCCATTAGCGAAGCCCACATACACATTTATGCATATTTCATATCACATACAGAACATATACAATTCTTCTTCAAACAGGACCGGTTTTACTGTAAAGTTGGTCCTGTAGTTAGCAAATGCTAAATGTATGCATCATGGTAACCCAGAGACAGCACCACACAACACCACTCATGCCCTCTTTCCGCCAAATTAGCTCTGGTTCTTGAACCGGTTCCGTTTGGGATTGTTGGAACCTCGGTGCTATCTAGCGAACCAGCCCGCGTCAATCAAGGATGCGTCATCAATGGAGGGCGTTGCACAACACACAACGGAAGTAAACAGTAGGAGCAAGATGGCGGATCGCATTGATTACCTGCGAGCTTTTGTTCTGTTATTACAGATATTTGTTTTTATCCAAAAACAAGCATGGACCAAGAAGAAGACGTAGAAGACTATTACCATTGTAGACCATAGACCATTGTTTCCCTCTCCGTCCTCTCTTTCCAACCTGTAGAATATGACACGCCCACTGATGACGCCACGGTTCGCACTTCAGGTCAAGGAAGACCTTCTATTACTTGTAGGGTTCCGAACCAATTTGTTTTTGGTCGAAATGCTCTGAACGGTTCAAAATTAGGTGCGTGAACCGGAACGGAACCCGTTTCATGTTGGTGGAAAAGGGGTATCACAGTACAGGAAACAGTGGGTCCATGCTACTGAAAGAGTGACGCAGCTCCAGTATTGTACTGGTCACGTGGTTACTGTTAAGGAAATGCCAGGGACCACTTGGTAATTGTGAGAAAGACAAGAAATCAATCTTGATCATATTAACGTTATGTCCAAAAAGTATCTTTAACTGACAACATAGCACTGTAGGTAATTTGTTCCGGGGCCACCAGAATGTCCATTCAGTGTGGGATAATATTCCTGAGGCCCTGAGGTAATAAGCACCAATCACCAGACTCCCCCTAATGTCCTATGGAGGGGGCTTATCTCTGCAATTATTAATAATCACTGGACATCCTAAAGAAATATCAGTCCCATCTGAACTAAACTGGCAACAGTGTGGGCTGCATCTAAATTGGTCTCCTGGCCTTTGGGAAGCGGCAGCGCACAGAACAGAGTGACCTGTCAGACTGGGAAGGAGAAATAAATAACTGGATAGCTGCTTGACCGAGTTCACTGCACTCCTATTGCCCTGGTTACATGGAAGAGAGGAGTTAAGTCTGGATCCAGACTGAATGTCTGGATCATTCATTTAGATAGGAGGATGGGAACGTGATCTTGAACTTGTTGCACAGACAAACAACCCTCAGACCACCTCGTAAAGCTCAACAGTAATGACGACAAAGGATCTGGTTCATTGTGTTCCTTCAGGAGGGTGGACATGTTTTGCTGCTGATTTTGCTACCTGTCATCCTGGACTTTCTGCTGATTGTAGCGGACGTGGAAGTCTCTGAGCTCCTCTATAACTCCAGCAGACAACATCTCATCTACACGAGCATCCAACCGCTTGTCTAGAGCTGGAAGGGAGCAGAGAGGGAGAAATAGAACAAGTGTAGCAGCAAAATAAGACGGATACACGTAAAAAGGTAATTCATTCTGCACTGAAGCTCCCATATCAACGCTGGCATTTGTGTTGTTTTGATATATAGCGATAACAGGAAAATGGAAATCCATACAATCCTCCCGCCATACCATCCATGTCAGCGTGCAGCCAGAGGATGCAGGGGTCTGGGTATCTCAGCGGCCCCCCCAGCCCGTTGCCTCCTTCCTGCCCCCTCTGCTCCTCCAGCCAGCGGCTATGGGGGACGCCTGTCTCCTCATGGATTTGAAGACTCCTGTAGATAACAAGCAGACATGTTGTGGTTAAATAAAAACATGTTTTGCACTGGGACTCTATGGAGACCGAACCACACAAACCATTTTCTGATTTTCTGATACACATTCCTATGATCTCCAGTGTACTGGGAGTTTACATCCTAGTCCCTGCATGTCAGGCCTCGGTGGGTAAACTGAGATTAGATGAGTCAACCATCCACTCATCCATTAAATCCAGTGTAAATGAAAATCTACAACCCCCCTTCTGAGGCACACATTCAGAGGCTTGAGTCTAAATGATTACCACACCAGCAACAATAAATTCAAAAGACAAGATGGGAGTAAAATAAGAGATAAAACACAGAGAAATATAAATCATGATGAAACATGATTTAACAAGATACAAAACTTTTTCTCACCAGCACACAGTTAATGTTCAGCCGGTGCTAAACATACTTTTGAGCTGTTGAGTTTCCAATCCAAACCACACTCTTTAGCCGTGCCTCGCTGCACTCTCAGGTTATGAAGAAAATATGATTCCTGTCGTCTCCTGTCATCCAGAGGAACAGGATAACCTAACCTGCTCACACAACAGACCAGAGCGCGATGACTGCTACTCATCAAGCCGCGTGTGTGTGTGTCTGTGTATAAACAGACACTGGTCCTGTCAGCGTAGATTGGGTGGAGGCTATATACTGTGACTGTCAGCCTGAGACAGAGCAAGAGCCCTTCAGGACCTCATACAAAACATGCGAAAACTCGGAAATAGTGTGAGCCACTGATATACACACAAACAAGTTACCACGAGAGACACCCACAAACACTACACACCATATTACCCCGAGGGTGAAAAGAGCATCCCACCCCCATTCTGTACTTATAACAATGCTGTCGTTTTGACAAAATTCTAATGAATTACAGGCGCTAGCGTAGAAGCATGTAGCAGCAAATTCAAAATATTATGTTGTAATGCAATGCAGTGTAATTTGGACAAAGTCAAAATAGTTTCACATTAAACAATAGAGCCAATATGTGTGTTTTCATTTTGGTAAAATTAGTATTTTGTTTTTGGGCATTTGTACTAGGGGGCAATAACACAGTTGGTGGTGGCTCTCACCGTTATATAATATAACTGAACGCTTAGTTTTGGGTGTGTTTGGATGTTGGCATAAACCTAATGGCATTATAAAAGGAAATTCAAGAACTGCAAGATTGTGCTACAATTTCTCATTATGCAGCAAGAAACCAAGAACAAGTGCAAAGGTGATGACGTCAAGTTACCAAAGTACCAGTTGGTAGTTGGCTAGCTTTAGCTAGCGGCTAACCTTTGGACTATTTGTTGCTAATTAGGCACCACAATGTATTTTAAGGGACTGAAAAATTCTCAGCTGCATTTTTGCTGCTTTACATGTTGCTAGTGTTTCTTTTACTATTAGCTATCTAACTAGCTAGCAAGAGCCGCAAATTAGCTAGACAAAACGTGGCCAACACAAACCAATAACAGCGTAGCAGGATAGGCTTATTATTGTTATCTATGGCTAATGATAGCTACGCACTTTTAACCATTTTTAGTTAACTTTTTTGTTTTAATACATAAATTAGATTTGATAAATAATTTAAAACTGACCAGTTCCTTATAAAATGATTTAAGAGAAACTACAATATTTGCAGAGTGTAATGAGTTTAATTTGAAAACTATGTAGAAATACATATCACAAAAAGCTGATACATTTGTGACTAGATATCCTTCGTAACACACACACACACACACACACACACACACACACACACACACATGAAGACATTACCAGCTGTATCACCTGGCTATCTTGCGTTTGTCATTGGGGTGCAACATGGCAGCCATTTTGGGGTCCACCTCCGCCAGTCGTTTATGTAACTCAGCTCCTCCCAGTTTCTCCAGCTCCAACTTCCGGATTGGAGCCCCTTCTCCCCCATCCCCTGACCCCTCGTTCTCCTGCTGACAGACACATTCCATTTAACGTTTTAGAGTTGACCAAAGCTGCCTTCAAATGCTCCTCTTAAACTCCTACTTTCAAACCCTTAAGGTATCAATGCGTCCTGTTAGTACAGTGCTTTGGGTCAGAAATAACGTGATATTAGAAGAAGGATGAAATAACTAGAAAATGGGCATCAGGCATTTTTATTAATGTTTCCATTCAATGATTATGCAGCCCTTAAAAGTCATGTCTTGACCACAGAAATTAAACCAAAGCCTCACTTTTTTTATTACAATATCACTGAGCACTGAAAGCAGCTGTGGCCCAATGTGTTTTCATGTGTAAAAAAAAAGTGGGTGAAGATAAATAAGAAATGAATACATAAATGAGATAAACAGTGATAAACAGAGGATGAAGGGAGGTGTGTTCACTCACGCCTGTATCCACCAGAACTCTCCACAGCAGAGACTCAATGTAATAGTTTGTTCCTCCTACAATGACTGGCAGTTTGTTTCTGCTGTGCATGTCATCTATGTTGGAGTGTGTTAAGGAGGGAACTCTTCTGCGCACATTTATCTACATGAATTCCAGGGTGATTTCACCTGTTGCTAATTTTGACAGTTTTTACATGAATGCACAACAATTAAACCCATTTTCAAACAACCTGTTGACCTGAATTAATGGCATTGACACCATAATGGCCTAAAAACAGCTCCTGCTGGTTCTAATTCAATCACTGAAAGGCTCCCAGTCGCATTTGGCTAAATTGCATACAACTCCTCTGGCTATTAATTTCTTTTTTTCCTTTTATAAATTTTTTCTTTATTGGTTTTATGCTTAAAAATACAGTAAGAATCCAGATGAGGCAGAAAATCGAGTTTTTTGCCTCTTTGATTTGGCTCAAGTGTTCCTACTTGAACTAAAGTGTTCAAATAATACATTCAAGTAAACAAGACAGTTCTGCAAACTACAGACCCATAGAAAATTAACAGAAAAAAAGCCTGATCTTAATGTGTCTCATTTTCAGCGGAAGTGAGTTTGTTTCACAACACTTAACTTGGAAAAACAATGTTAAAAAAGAAAAAGAAAAGACAAATTGAATAATATATCATGACAGAAGTGCTGCAAGACAGCGTACAGGGATTAAACAAAAGGAAATGCAGGAAATCAGCAAAAACCTCAACATGCTGGAAATGTCATTTTAATGATTGATTCCATGCATCAAAACGTGGCCCATAAAAGAAAAGCCTCAGCAGAATACCTGATAAACAACATAAACAATACCACCTTAAGATCAATAACAGGCTGTAACATTATAAAGCTACAGCATTATTAAGATCAGTATATTGACTCAGTGGATTTCTCCTTCTTGTCAGCATTTACAGCACCTGAGTGCAGTGTGGCTGATATGATGATACCTCTTGTAGTGGTCATTTAATATAAGGTGTTTATGAGGAAAAGCCTTTAGAGTGGGCACCGGACCACAACACCGAGTCAATTGGAGCGAAAACAATTAGTCGATTGATTGGTTAATCAACTGACAGAAAGTCGCTCTGCAACAATGTGATATTCGATTAATCATTCGAGCTATTTTTGCTCTCCAATGTGAAGCTTTGCTGCATTTCTTTGCCTTGTATGACAGTGGCTCTCACCTTTATTTGTCCCAGGTGTCAGAAGTCTATGAGCTGAGAGTTTTCACCTCTTCACTTCTCAGATTGCGCCATTTGAATAAATTTCACAAATTAAAAAAAAAAAGACTAGGGATAAGACATTTTTTAAATTAATTTGTGCAGCAGAACTTTTTTTTTGTTCTTTCGTACACCAATAATCATCTTGACCCCTCTGATTTATCCTGTGACCCGCAGGTTGGGAATCATTACATGATACTGACACTGAATACCTTTGGGTTTTGAACTGTTGGGTGGACAGAAAACACAATTAGAAGATGTCAACTTGGGCAACTGGGAAATTTTGGTGTACATTTTTCACAGTTTACTAAAATCGTATTGATCAAATTAGTAATTTAATTAACAATGAAAATAATCATTAGTTGAAAAAATGAGTCAATACTGTCCTTTTATCACAAACTCAATATTAGCCACTCCATTTGCTTCACCTCCTAAATCAACACAAAAATACCAATATTGGAATTTTACAAAGACCTTACTGGTCACAGACAGAGCAGCCTGCCACACCTTATTTCCCCTCACTCTCTCCTTTTTCTGTCGCATCTTCTCCCATCTTGCACCTTTCCTTCTCTCTCCTCCTCCCCTGCCCACCTTCTCTACTCAGGGGTAATCAAATAACCATTCAAACAAGATAAAGGCCCATCAGCCATCGTCACTCATCTCCCCTTTATCTCTCTCTCTCGTGCGTGCACACACACACACACGCTAGAGAGGGCTGCATCACTGTGTTTGCAGGGGAGCGGAGGAGCAGGAGACAGGAAAGAGAGTGAGGGTGATCGCTGACACGCGGCGAGGAAAATCGAGGGAGGGAAAGCAGAAAGAGGGCTGCGAGATGGAGAGCAATAAAAGAGAAACAGAGGAGGGGTTTGGATAGTGAGGGTTCATTTGAATGGCATGTTGAGTGAAGGTTTGATAGCTGCTGATGGGTCATTAGGTCCTCCGTCTTTGAACTTCTCAAGCTTGTCAGCCTTCTCCAACTATCACACACACACACACACCTTCCTCTTTTTCCCTCTGTCATCTCCCTTTCCTGCTTTACGGTTGAAAATCCTCCACACCGCTTCTATCCCTTCTAATCTGTATTAATTTCTTTCCATTTCTCCCTCTTCCCACCAGCAGGCTCGCGCTGCACTGAGCCTATTCTTGGAGTTACCGCATCCCCTCGCCGCACTGGTGTGTGTGTGTGTGTGTGTGTGTGCGCGCAAGAGAAGAGTGTGTGTGTGTGTGTGTGTGTGCATGCATGCCTTCCTGATCTATTAATACCGTCTCTAGTTATCGCCTCCTCTCTCCACATCTGTGTGATGGCCAGTGTGTGCAGGAGGGTGTGACTGCCCAGAGTGTGAGTGTGTGTGTGTGTGTGTGTGTGTGTGTGTGTGTGTGTGTGTGTGTGTGTGTCGACGCACCACAGACACAGACTCCTCTATAAATATCGTCTCTAGTGATCTCTCTCTTCTCATTTTCACTGCAACATCTGCAGCGAGATGCTGACAAAACGAGGACATAGCAGATCTTCTTCCACACACACACGCCTCCAGACCAATTAGTAAAAGTCAAATCGACTGAATTCTTTCCCTGCAGTTACCACTTAATAACCTGGGCGGTTGGTGACAGGAGTGATAGCAATGTGTGGAAAGAGGTGTTACGGAAAATATTGTTGCTCTGTTTTAACATGTTTCCAGGAAAGGATATTAGAGCCAGGGCTTTGTTCCTGAAGTCCACCACCGTGTAGCTGCTAACTAACGGGTCCACAAAGCTGATCATGTGATGTCTGCACTGGGCACACTCCTCAGCCGTCACCTTATTGGTGATGAGGTCGAGGCCGTGGTACACCTGAAGGGGATGCAAAAGAACAACAAAAGACATAATAAAGCAAATGAGAACCATCACAAAAAATAAATGTTTTATAGGCAGGTATATTTACAATATATGGAGGAGCTAAACATAGAAATTGTAACAGCAAGTCTACGATACTGCACTCTAAGAATGGAAATTTAATGGAAGTTCTTTGTCCTAGAAAGCATAAAGTCCTGGATAACAATGAAGAAAACAGGGTGCACAAATAGGGCAGGAGATTGAAATCTATGCTAGTGGTAGGGTGTGTGGGGTGTGTGTGTGTGTGTGTGTGTATTTGTCAATGTCAGAAGCTGGAAGCAGGCTGTTATGGAGGAAGGAATGAGGAGCTCTGTCTGTCGTCCATGTGAAAAGGCTCGGACCATTCCTGCAAATTATGATACACACCACCTCTGTCCATTTTACATCACCCAGTGAGAGGGGGCTCCCTCGTGGAATTTGACAGCTGGGTGTCATACAGTAGTCCATCATGATTTACATTCTCAGAAACACAGACAGAGGCCAGAGGGATGTCTCGGGATGCAGGGAACTTTCTAACTGGGCTCGTCTTTTTGGAGGCCTTTTTCTATCCTTTATATTTCAATGTCTTGTTTTCCCTTTGCTCCATGTCCTTGATTATTCTGAAAATCCAACTCTGATTAGGCTGCTTTCGGAGTTCATGTGCACCTCCTGATTGGATCGGCACTCCAAGATTTATGTCTGTTTCTGCATTTGTTATATGGACTGGAGACAAATATAAACTCTTAACGTGGTCATATGTGTTCACCTTAACATTTGGCTTGGAAGATCAGAATAATACTGTATCTTGAGTGTATTTACACTTTCATGTTATTTTATTACCATCCAGTAATGTTACACCAGCCATTAGATGACGTGGGATTTAGTATTTTGTGGATGAACTGAGTAGTCAGTGGTGGAAAAAGCAAAGCTTGGATTCTCGTTGTTTTAGAAGTGCACTCACCCAGATGTGTGACTAATAGAAACTGTATTTGGTTATATTGTGAAGCTTTAACTACATTGTTTATGTCCATTATAATTTTTTCTACAAGCATGGTACTATGCAGAAACAGAAGTTAAACTTCAATCTGAACCTTGTATCATTGCAGTTTATGACACCATTAATCAAATTGCAGATAGCAAAACATCAATATCTCCCCTCATCCATCAGATAAACACACTCTATGGCCCTGTCCTCTGCACAGCATCTGTGTGTAGTCTACCCTCAACCATTCAAAGTATATGTGTGTGTGGCTCAGAAAGTGAATCAGCCTGAATCTGCCAGGAAAACTTTATGAAATCCTTTTGAGTCAAAAACTTCCCAAACAATTTTACTAGTAGGCTGAAACCTCTGTTGGGATTCAGCCTTGATTTGAGTATAAAAGAAGCTTGGTGAAGCGCTCTATTGTTCAATAATTTGGAGTAGGAAAATACAGCCTTTAATCATAAGCAGTCAGCCGGCTATTGGCACTGAAGCACAGTCCCAAATGAACAAACAAGTATTATTTTTACAGCATGAAAGAATGGATGAATGAAGACACTCTTGACTTTAACTCGTGAGCTTATTTTACCCTCTGTGAAAATGAGGAAAATTTCAAGACAATGCATTGTGGAAAGATATGATTTTTTTTTTTTACTTTTCAGACTCTGGCATTTCACTGAGCAGAATCTTTGTGAACTTAGGTCAGCTGGTATGTGGGGTTCACGTGGGGTTGTAGTAACAGATACTCAGCATTTAAAGTGTAAGGAATGGATTTAACAGTGGGTTTATCTGCTCTAACTGAGCTGCAATCATTAGCATGTCCATCTAACTAGCTTACAGGCTACAGTAGTAACAGAGCGTTACTTCCAAGAGCGAGAGTCAGCGTTAAAACTAAAAAACTAAAGCTACATTAGACCCCTTCACGACTAGCACATCCATTTCCTCACTGTGCTGAAGCCGGTCCTGGATGCTATCAGAGCGTAAGCTAACGTTAGCAGCTCTGTCCTGCTCTTTATTGGATTTGGGGATGTTTACGCTTGAGAAACCCCGGCCATTGTTACATGAGATAGGACTGCCAGACACATTGTCCATTAGTCCTAACGTTACAAGAGAAAACATACTGTTTAAAAAACATGAATTATATAAGCTAAGCAGCCAAAAAAGAGATGATGTTATGCATGTAGCAATCAAGAACACACTTAAGACCCCTTTACAGGGTTTTCCTTTTAAAACAATTCAGCTGTAAACATTAAAAAGTCAGCCGGAGAGTGTTTTTAACCAACTCATGGAGCTAACGTTAGCTGATTAAGCTAACTACTAGCTAGCTACAGCTGATAAAATCTGCCAGCAACATTTGTCATTTCTGCTAGCAAAACCATCGGACACAGCTAGAAATGAGAAACCTGCTTTTGTCCATCTCTGTCTGAAATCAAGGACTAGTTGTTTTTGCAGATTACTAAGAATTTCAATGGTAAATCTGCCACCGCTATCACTGTAAACTGCATATTTGCTGGGCAATAACGAAAAGCTTGACAGGCAACAATAACTGAGGGGGAAGGGTCTTTCTTGTGCCCCCTGAGTTTATCATACTTATATTTTCATTTTTCTTCGGTCTAAGTTTCAGTTGCACTTTATAATTGAGTTTAATTTTAGAATTATGGTTTTAGCTTTTTTTCAAATGCTGCTTGTTTTATTAACAGTCTCAGTTACATTAGGTTGTGTTAAATGTCTTTTTTTAAAACATATTTGTGCGTATTTTGTCCTGTCAGAGTAAGGCAGAACATGCAAGTGAGAACCAGACAATACAATTTGTATTTTCAACTTTGTTTTTCAGTTTAGGAAGTGTTTTGTGGTGCATGGCGTGCCCACATCCTCTTGAATACCTCCTAACTTTGTTGCCAAGCATCTTCCAGTAGTCTAAAGCTTATATTTCAAGGCAACAACATTACAGACTGTTCATCCAACATACATGCATTGGGTAATCAACACAGCTGCGCAGGTTACTGATCACATCCTTGGTGAAAGTGTGTGTGTGGGTTGCGTGTATTTCACCAAATGTTCTCCAGCACCGCGGCAAGCCAAAAGTGGGGAGCAGGGCAGGGCAGAACAACCCAGCCTGATAAATTATTCACGGCTTCTCTGCACGACACTGCTGTCGGCCAAGGGAGGGATGGATGCATGGATGGATGGATGGATGGATGGATGAAGGTGATGGAGAGCAAATGAAGGAGGGGTGGAGGTTTGAAGTGGTTTTTGGAAAGAAAAAGAGCGTTGGAGAGGACGAGAGAGAAAAGGAGATGAACAGACATAAAAGGAGACAGAAGAGCGCTGTGTACTTGTTACAGAGAACAGGATGCTCCCTGACAAATTTGCACACATTATCCACCACCACCCCTCCTTTGCCTTCACAGCTCGCTCTCTCTCTCTCTCTCACACTTTCATGCAGATTGTACAAAGTGAAGACAGAATGATAGGTAGCAGTAGGATGGCATAATGATGGTGAGAGAAAGACAGAGATGCTCAGAGATATAGGTTGGTTGGTGTGTGTGTGTGTGTGTATATATATATACAGTATGTCAGCCTGTGGGTGT
>LKNJ01002198.1:0-66547 GCA_002120245.1 Maccullochella peelii
GAGAACTTGCACAATTGGTGGCTGACTAAATACTTTTTTGCCCCACTGTATATCCCATGGGGATGATGGATCTGTGGTTTAAATAATGTAATTTCTCATACTTGAATGGCACGTTGAGGTTTTCCCGATACAAAGACTCAAACTTGGGTTCTCTGTTGAGGGAGACAACAGTACGGATATTGTCGATGGCCTCTGTAGCAATCTGTAGAGACAAACCATACAAACATTATATCTACTATACATCACAAATGTTTTAACAAATAATGCTCATCCTTAGAGAGTCATAAAAAGAATTTTCATGTGAGTCTTACTGTAGCACATCCCACACTGAATCCCTACCTTTCCAGCCTTTTCCAGCTCCTTCTTGTCTTTGCCAGCGTGTCCAGTGAGCAGCTTCATCTCCACAGCTCCAGCCACTGCCATGATGGGCACCACAGCCAGGATGAGCAGAGTCAGCTCCCAGCCGTGTATTAAGGAGATGATCAAACCGGTACCCAGGTTGGCGAGGTTCTGGGCCAGCATGGCCATACGTACTCCTGTAGCCTGAGCAGACGTGAAAGATGGGAACAAAGCAGAAGACAAGATCACTACATCATTAGACAATTTACTGTGGTAGTGTTTGGCAAATAGCTTTGTTTGTTGTGTGTGTGTGACCGCTATTGAGACTTACCCCTTGTACTTGGGCAGCGTCTGTGGCCAGTCTCGTAGTGAGCGCTCCGACACTGTTTTTGGGGTCGTCAAACCAGCTGAGGTCCTACAAGAAAACAGGGACAAACATTTTCCATTGGCTATGAAAAGAAATAGAATAAATTCCCTTAGAAATAAAAGATTTTTAATCAAAAAATGTGCTAACATTTTGAGCTTGAGTGCCACATTGTTTTACTTTAAAGCTCCTGAAAACCTATTTTTTCATAACATTAAATATTAATGGCAAAATAATCAACAATCTGGAGTGCCTCGATAGCCTAATGATTACAGTGCATGTTTGCAACCTTCACAGGTTCGATTCCTTTGTTGCATGTCATACCCCTCTCTCTCTCTCCCCATTTCCTGTCTTCCTCTACCTGTCACTATCATCAGCAAACAAGGCAACAACTGTCATCACATTTTGAAATGTTTATAAACTCTGATTGGTACAGGGAAATACATGATATCACCCTTTTCCAACCGAGACCCATCTGTTTCAAACCAGTTAAAAAAAAGTGAGGACAAAAACAAAAACGCAGAAATCCTTATGCGAAATAACCAAAGTTCTGGAGAAGAGAGAGAAACACGTACGCGCAACATCAAATACATATTTTCCGCTCTGGTAATCTCACCCCCTGGTTTATTCAAGTACAGATAGAAGAAGCAACCTTAAATATCCTCTGGGTTATTAATAATTTAGAACCAGTTCCCGTATAGAACCCTGTGTAGGTCTCTCATTTCAGTTCATTGCACTCACCTGTCTCATCATGGACGTGAAGGCCTTGAGTCTCAGTTTCAGGGTCAGAATCTCCCCCGATTTACCAAAACAGAAACCCTGTTAAAAGTTTACAGACAGAAGACATGAGCACACCTGGGCATTGGCATAAACTTCGTCACCTGAACGTGTTTATACTGCAACACTATCTGTATAAACGTGTGTGTGCAGGTGATACTTGTAGAGGCACTCTCGTAATATCAAGGTTTCCACATTTTTAACCATCCTTAGTTTTAGGTATAAGCGTAGTAAATGAGATACGTGTTAATTCATGATCTTTAACGGTCTAGTAAGCAGATTTTGTTACCTTTGGACAGAGCCAGGCAGGCTGTTTTACCCTGTTCCCAGTCTTTATGCTAAGCTAAGCTAACCGGCTGCTGGCTGTATATCCTCAAACTTATTGCACAGACATTACAGAGATATCAATCTTCTCATCTAACTCTCAGCAAGAAATCAAATAAGTGTATTTCCCAAAATGTGAAATTATTGCTTTGAAGGCAATGAACACTCCTGGAAAATTAACGTGTGTGTGTGTGTATACATGCATACCTGCAGAAACATGGTGACAAAGGATACAACTCCAATAAGAGTAAACATCAAGGAAAAGAATGAAGATTTTTCCCTGACAACATCTTTATCTGGGTTTGCAAACACCTGAGAGGAGAAAAAAAAACACCTCATTTGTAGCTTTCTACAACATCTGACAAATGCTGCAATTAACATGAAACATTAAAATAACTTTTGTGCTACACAGATACTAAGAGTAACCTACAGTAATGATCTTGGAGAAGATGACAGCGAACAGTGGCTGCATTGCTCCGTTAATGATGGCGCAGATGGTCCCCAGCAACATGTACGGCCACTCGGGAAGGTTGAGACGCATCACTTTAAGGAACGACACGGGGGGAACATCTTCATCCTGCAGAAAGAGGGAGAAAGAGATGAGTCAGATCTCCTTTCTGTCTACCTCTCTCCCGTTTTTCTTTGGGAAGAGATTCAGCAAACAAAAATTTTAGAAGGATATTCATTTTAACTGCATTTATTCTACCCATCAGATAAATGGGGAGATGGCACCACCTATCCAGTTCAACAGTAGCACGATCTAGTAACTTAAAATTCACATTAAATAGTTTAGACATGGTCCCACCCACTACCAGACCTATGTACTGAAAGCCTGATACGACCCTGAATGGAAACTGCAAATATGAGACACCCTTCGCTACAGTGTTTAGTAGAAAATGTTCACTTTTAGACAAGTTCAGTTTATAACCAGAGACCCCGCCATACTCCCTCAGAACAGACATAATATTGTATTGATGTATTGATACATATAATAATACATTGTCAGCATATAATGAGACCTTGTGCTCCCTCTCCCCTCCGTAAATCCCATCGTAACCATTCAAACCACATAAAGCAATAGCTAAGGGTTCAATAGCAAGAACAAATAAAAGGGGGAAAGACCTGCTTCGTCCCACGTCGTAATATAAACAATAAAAGAGTTAGCTTGAACAGAGGCAAGAGGAGACAGGTATAATAACCTCACCCATGCAATTATTTTTTCACTGAAACCAAACCTGTTAAGGGCTGAAAAAAGAAAACCTCACTCGACCCTGTCAAAAGCCTTTTCAGCATCTAATGAAGACTTCAGGTAATTGTGGGGTTGGACTATGAGAGAATAGTTGGTGAGACCTTTAACTTCTGAGGCTTCTTCATATGCAAATGTTGAACCCCAGAGATGTTGCACCACGGCTCACCTCTGCTGTCTTGTCCTGGTGAAACTTTTCTTTCTCCTCTTTCTCTCCAGCGGAGGCAGCGAAGGAGGAGCCTCTTCTGGACTTCCTCGTGTGTAGAGAGGACTCAGAGAAAGACTTGACTAACAGGCTCTTCTCATCCACAGACTCATACTCCGGATCCTCCTCCTGATCCTCGACTTTCTGAAATGTCTGCGGGAGGGAGAGACAGGAGGAAACACAGACACAAACAATATCAAAGACTGACCATTCTGAAATTACAAAGTTCCCCTCAGGTTCCAGTCCAACCCAGTGTGTGTTTATGTGTGTGTATGTTACCTGCATGGTAACCAGTGTATGGTAGACTCCGTGTGTTTCCATTAGTTGGCTGTGAGTCCCCAGCTCTACAACTTCACCTTTCTGGAAGCCAGCGATGACGTCAGCGTTTCTGATGGTTGAGAGGCGATGGGCCACAACTATGGTGGTACGACCCAGTCGGACCTGCACACAAAGATACGTGTCAGAGTTTTTGTGTCTTTGCTTACATTTACAAGGAACTAAAATGTTTATTTATGTACATACAACATGTTTGCAGTTGGCATGTATAAATTTTAGTGATAAGACTAAGAGTCTGTAGCCTTGCTAGCAGCTCTGTGAGGCTGTAAACGATGCTTTAAACGAAATGCTAACATCAGCATGCTAACATCCTCATAATGACAACGCTAACATGCTGATGTTTAGCAGGTAATGTTTACCATGTTCACCATCTTATTTTAGCAAGTTAGCATGCTAAGATTTGCTAATTAGCACTAAACACAAAGTACAGCTGAGGCTGATGGAAATGCCATTAATTCTGCAAATATATGGTCAAAAATCAAAGTGTTGGACAAAGTCAAATTTTGACTTGCTGGCACTAGTAGAAAAGTCAGGGGATCACAAAAGTCCATATATCCTCTGGGCACCATGGATATCTGTATGACCAAACCTCCAGTAACAGCTCTGGGCAGTGAGGCAATTTTGCTGTAGTTGCCACAGCACCACGTGACGCACACTGGCCACAAATACTTTTTTCCACATATAACCATTAGAAAAGGAACAGCAAGAAAACTGTTTTTTGTTTTGTATGATCAGAATCTAGTCCATTAGGTCTGATAAAATTTGGAAAGTCTAGAAGAGCTGCATGATTACATTATTTTATAACATTCATGTGTGTCGGTAGCCAACAGGAAGTCAGCTGGCTCGGCCAGAGGAAATCTCTGACGCCCATGCTCTCTGGGCCAAAAAACACAACATTAAGAAGCCTTGGATGTAAAAGACCACCATTGTATAAGAGATGTCTGTAAAACTGTTGACAGGACACCTCGAACTGCAAACAAGGTCAGACTCTTTCTATTTTTAATTTGTGATCCATGGATGTTTTATATTTGTAAAACTTTCCCCAAGCTGAGAAAAGCGATTTAAAAATCTGTGACGTCATCACAATGTAAAGTCTATTGGCCGAGACGCACAGGCGGAAGCTCGGAACTTTTTTTTGCCATATGTGCCACGCGAGCAATTCTTATTGGGTCCGGTATTCAGTTCTTATAATACATCCATGGAAGAAGCCCACAGACGCTTTGACAGAAATGAATCGGGCGCCATCTTGAAAAGCAGTATCCAGTTTTTCTTAATACATCCATGGTTGAGACATGCTAGTAGTCACCAAAGTCAGTAGGATTCATCCTCTGGGGACCATGAATGTCTGTACAAAATTTCATGGCAATCCATCAAATAGTTGTTGAGATATTTCAGCCTGGATCAAAGTGGTGGACAGACCAACATTGCCATCCAGTCAGAGGCACGCCATTAGTGTTGCTAAAGTAATCTAATTCATATTAAGTGTATTTTCATTGCATTTCTTTAAAATGACAGCACAATGTCTGCATTAATGTCAAAATGCAAAGTACGTCTGTGTGTGTTTGTACCTTGTCGAGTGCAGTTTGCACAATGGTCTCACTCTCAGCATCAAGAGCAGATGTGGCTTCGTCCAACAGAAGGATTTTGGGGTTGCGGACTAGAGCTCGAGCAATCGCAATCCTCTGCTTCTGTCCTCCACTCATCTGAGTCCCCCGGTCTCCGACCAGCGTCTCAAACTTCTGCTCAAAGATAAGAGTCTCAGTATTAGCAAGTGGTGGACAGAGTTCTTGATAAGCACAGAGGGCAGGGAGTCATAAATTCAGTCATACATCGGGAAAGTTCATAATGAAGTCGTAAGCGTTAGCCTCCTTAGTAGCTTGTTCGATCTCCTGCTGCGTCACGTCAGGTCGGCCGTATCTGATGTTCTCAGCGATGGTGGTGGCAAAAAGGATGGGCTCCTGACTCACCACTCCGATCATCTCTCTCAGGTAGCGGATGTTAAGAGAACGGATGTCGTGACCGTCAATAGTTATCTAAAAAGCAGGAGCCAAACAGACGCAGCACTTAATTTAAATCTAAACACAGCCATGCATATTTGAAAAAGCATCTCCTCTCTTGTTGTTAAAAGATTAGTTTGACATTTAAGTCCTGAAGCGAAAAAAACATTCAACTATAGCAGAATGGATATGATGCCAATCAATCCTTTGAATGAAGTGGTTTAGAAATGTCACTTACAGATCCTTCCTGAGGATCGTAGAACCTCTGCAGCAGCTGGATCGTGGTGCTTTTACCACACCCGCTGCTGCCCACCAAGGCAATGGTCTGTCCACTAGTCACGCTCAGAGAAAAGTTATTTAATATCTGTAAATGATAACAATGTCAGTTAGGAGATACAGTTTGAATTAATATAATGTCTGTTGATTGTTTTCTGTCTATGGGGAACACACTCTGATGTCCGGCCTTGAAGGGTAGTTGAAGTGGATGTTCTTGAACTCTATGTCTCCCCTGACGGAGTCAGGCTTGAAACCGGCCTCTGAAAAGCTGTCGATGCTCGGTTTCTGTTGAGACAAGAGTGAACATTATTTTTACTTCTAAAACTCAGCTTTGTTCTGGTTTGTAGTTTGGCCACAAATAAACAACCTGATTCTCATCATAACCTCAAACAGACAATGGGAGGAAGGCCGTTAACCCTCCAGGTTTGGGTGAGCATATTTAACAGGGCTAATGTTTATTTCCAGAGCTCTTTGTGTTTTCACTGCTTCTCTCTGTGCTGTTAAACACACACTTTGCTATTCTCTCTCTTGCTTTGCTGCTAACGAAGGTTGAGCTCTGTGTTGACAGAGAATTTGAGACTGTTTTATGTCCCTTTTGGAGGCCTCACCCTTCTGTATTTCAGATTTCAGTGTTTATCTGTAAAGCACCTTTCTAGATCAGACGTCACAAGTGCTTCAAAATAAAAGATAAAAGCCAGACATAAAATAGAGACACAATACAAAAGTAATAAATAAAATACAGATAAAAATAAATGAAACTAAGTAAAGAGAAAAGCTGAGATCCAACGGGAGAGAGTTGCATAATTTAGGAGCCATGACTTTGAAGCCACAGTCTCCTTCAGGTTTGAGCTTGGAGCATGGAGTAGCTAAAAAGCCCTGAGAGGAGATTTCATACTTTTTCAGTTTTTCTTGAGGCTGTGTGCATGCTAATTTGTATTCATGTGCAAACAGATGTACTACTCAACCAGTAGATTGTAGAATGCAGTATCCTGTATGTGTGCTAATTACTAATTTGTCTGTGCTGTCATAGTGAAAGATTAACAGTAAACTAAACACAGGCATGTCCCAGAATAGCTAGAGACAAGTCTGAAATGACCCTATAAGACATTCAGTTAAACAAACTGGTTATGCTGCATGTTTCTGAAGCTATAAGGACCACTTTACATTACATTGTTGTTAGTTCCATGTCAAGGAAGCCGCTGTACATGTGTGATAGTGGTGCAATATTTGCAAAACTGTTATATATTTGAATCTCACAGTACATTCACAATAAGTTCAGGAAAGGAAGAACCACAGCTGTGCAATCTCAACCAAATGACCTGCAATCTTTATTCAAACAGCAGGTGCTCCAATTAGAGCAAAATCTCATTACTGACTCCAAGTTGTCGGCCGCATCAAAGGGGCTTCCCAGAGAGCCAGAGTACAGTGGTGCATGTTCAGTAATACAAACTGACAGCTGTCCAGCTGCAAAGAGATTAAAAAAAATCTTTTGACATGTGTGCTTCAGGGAAAATAATGTTGCATTCCTTACATGATCAATAATGCTGTAGACTTTATATGCAGCTCCCTGGGCGCTGGCAAAGGTCTGGATGTTGGGTGAGGTCTGTCCCAAGGTGAACGCTCCAATAAGCACAGCGAAGAACACCTTAAGAGACACACACATGTCTGTGTTAGCTGTACCAAACTTCTTTTTTGGTGTCCCTTGTGTTTAAAGAGAAAGAATAATTTAAAATTGTCATAACGTGTCTACTCACGGTGAGTACAGTTCCAATGGTGTACTCATTACTCAGGATGAGTGTACTTCCGTACCAGAAGGCCAGAGCATAGGACAGGTAGATCATCATGAAGGTGAAGCCCATGGCAATGTTAGCAGAGATCGCCTTCTTTATTCCCATGTTCTTAGCATCCTCCAAGTTCTTATTATATCTGTGGTGCAACACACACACAGACGCAAGCATGAGTACTAGTTCAATGGCAAGCAAAGTTAGGGTTAAATATAAATTTGAGTGAAATGACAACTGAAATTAGATTGCAATGACAACAGGGACCTTTGGCAGCGACAAATGTCGCATCAGTAGAAAACAATAATCCAATTCTCTGTTTTTTTAATGGGTTTTATCCAGTTACAGCCTTTGCGGAGGCTTTTTCCTGGGACTTTCATCCATTTGTAGAACAATATTTATTTGCCCTGCACAGATGTTTTGTTTTGTTTTGTTGAATACAAAATAACCACATTTGATCACAACTTCGTCATAATAACATCAAAATTGTGTTATAATTTTAGGGCGATTCAGCTACCAGGCAGGTGACTAAAAGTACTGATACTATATTTTACTAATTTACTTTAATTTATTTACTATCAATCTTTTTTGGTTTTAATTATCTCTTTTAAAATCATTTCTGCTGTTTGTAATGTACCTACTTTTACCATCTGTCTTTTGATGTGGATTTTTCAGATTCAGCACATTGTATTCCATCTTTTTGTATGAAATGTGCTATACAAATATAGTTTTATTGTCATTATAATAATGACCACAGATCTATGAATGACTATAACTCAAACACTGAATATTATGGAATATTTTTCACATTACTGAGGAAATCTATGTCGTTATTTCCACTTAATAAATAGCTGAGAATCCGTGGAACTACCTGAATATAGTGAGACCCGTTTTAACACATGAATATGTGATAGTACAGATAGAGGTGCATGTACACCTACACACATATATAACATACTGTACACACCTCTTGATCTCTCTGTCCTGACCACTGAAGGCAAACACTGTCCTGACAGCAGAAAGCACCTCTTCCGCCACAGCTCCAGCTTTGGCGTATGCAGTCTGCTCTTTACTAGTGAAAGTCGCCAGCACCTTTACAGACAAGGAGAAGGACATAAAATTATTAATACCTGCAGAGGACTTTGAAGAAAGGCAGCAAGATGGACAAAGAGAACGCAAACTTTAAAAGAGCAACACAAAGACTACGGACAGGAGCTTACCCTACTGAAAACTGCGGCTGAAATGCCCAGCGCAGGGCTCACAGCCAGGATGACGAGAGTGAGTTTCCAGCCTTTGATGAAGCCGATGATGAAGGATGTGATGAAGGTGGTGTAGGCCTGGATCAGCCGCCCCGCCTTGTCACCCATACCCTCTTGGATCTTATAAACATCACTGCGCATGCAAATATAAACAACATGTCCACCAGTGATCTCCACAGTACTGCAACATTTACGTGACAACTGTGCAACATTATTAATTTATTAATTTTGATAATCATTCAATTGTTTAAGTAAAGTTTTAAAGAAAAAATGCCAAAAATGCACTGGTTCCAGCTTCTCAAATGTGACTATTAGCTGTTTTTCTTAGTCTTCTATGATTTTAATATCTTTCAGTGTTGGACTGTTGGTTTGACAAAACAAGCAATTAAAAGATGCCAGCTTGGGCTCTGGGAAATTACAATGGAATTTTTCACAATTTGCTGACATTATCTAGACCATATGATTAATGAAATATTTGAGAAAATTATCTCCAAACTTTGAAACAAATTGTTAGTTGCATCCCTACTTTACAGTAATATGGCTGCATACATTTTTAGTAATTTCTCTGTTACCCACTCTGTGAGACGTGTGTTGAGCTCTCCTGTGTCATTGACATCGAACCAGCCGATTTCCTGATTCATGATGCTGTGGAAAAACAACTTGCGGATGCGTTTGACCTGCCGCCCAGCAGCCAAGCTCCAGAAGGACACCTGCATGTAGGCTGCCACCAGCACGACGGCCCCCATGATGGAGTAATAGCCGGCATAACTGGAAAAAGAAAAGTATTGTGACACATATGGCTTTAAAACTTGATCTGCTTGGACTTGAAGAGAACTGTAAATTATCTAATGTGTCTAATAAAGTGGAAGTTGATGGCAATAGATCATTCAAGCAACAAAAAATGAATAAGTGACACAATTTTATGTCTAGAGAAACCCCTGCATCTCAAGCTTTGATTGTAATATTTTAAGTTCTCTGAGCTTCCTGCACTTATGCAACTCTTTACAAACAAAAAACCCCCACAACCATCAACTTTGAAACTTTTGAGATATTTTCACTGTAACACAACTGTAATGATATAAAGTCTTACACCGTCATGTCCTCTTCTAAAGAGCTGTTTGTATTGGTGTAGGTGAAATCTGAAAACACAAGGTAATAAAAGACATTGTTAAAAGGTGTATATATATATATATATATATATACACACACACATATATATATAGCTTCTTAATCATTTATTTCTGTTAAGTATGTGCGGCAATGCCGGCAACTGAAAACTCACTGGGGTTGATCGTATGGATGTGGGACATTTTGGTGTTCTTTATAAAGCTGTCTGTCATGTCCCCAAACACAACACACATGAGAGGAAGCACTATCCCGTTGGCCATGGCCATCACTGTCCCAATAAGGAGCAACACAATGTCCCAGCCGTTTGCAAACCTGAACTACACTCACATAAAAGAGTGAGTGTGGAAAGACCAAAGACAGCAGAAATCAGTATATGTATGTTGTGGATGCTCCTGATAATTTGCTGGGTGAAAGAATTTTGAAATTATGCAGCCAGAACAGGGGAAAAAACCCCTTTAAACTCTAAGGAGGCATTATATTCTCACAGCAGGGGACTGGTGGAGTCCACCGAAACAACAGGAGGATGTGCCGCACTCCCATCCTCTCTCCCTGCTTCCCCTCTTACCTCACACACTCACACATCTCGCCGTTATGCTTGCCAGATCATACAGTCTAACAACATGACAATTAACATCTGTCTTTTTACCTGTTAACTTCAGGCTAATCTAAAAAAAAAACCTTTAAAAACATCAATAATGCTTTTGCTGTTTAGTGCTCTTTTCTAACATACACACACACACAACATAACATTTCAGTTGCATTTTATAGCAATATAAAAACAGTAGAAAGTGAAAAATAAAGTTACATTAACTGCTTCAAAAGCATAATTACAGCCGAAAACAACACCTGGCTCTGACTGAAAGAGGTCACAGTGTGATAACTGAGCTTACCAGAGCAATGGGGCCGACCGTGGGCAACTTTGGTTCTTTTTCTTTCTTCTTCTTTCCATTTTTTTTGCCATTCTTCTTGCTCTCACTGGAGGAGTCATATATAAAAAGCATGATGTCTAATTGCATTTTTTTTCCAAGAGTAACTGAGTATAATAATTGAGATACTTAGGTGTACCTGTTAAGTTTTATATGAATTGGCACTGTTTTAAAAGCATCGACCTTGACACCATGAACTCGGTTAGAGAAAGAGAGAATTTAATATCTTACCTAATATCTCCATTTTCTTGGATTTTGGCTGCAGCCGACATTTCTACCTCGTCCTTCCCATCCATGTCTGGGTCCTGTCAGAGGAACAACCTGTTTACATTTCACAGCTTAATCTAAACAAATGACCATTTCTAAAATAAAACCCAAAGAGCAGACTAGGATTCAGAGTTCACTCTGCGCTTCACTGTATCATCAAACTGTAGAATAGGTCTATGTTTATGAAAAACACGCGTAGGGGTATCACATAAAAGTAGAATAAAATAGAAATCGTTTAAAAGCTAGGTAGAGGTATTGACCCACAGTTTCTCCACGGTTGTCGCCCCAGACCCCTCTCAGTACTCCGGTCTATTTTTGAAAGATATGGTGATCACACGCAAGCCAGGACCAAAGGCTGTCCTTACGTCCTCACCCTCCTCCGCCTCCCTCTCCTCCTCACGTGTCTTTATAACAGCTGTACTAAATCGCATCCGTCCTCAGAGAAATAAATTGCCGATTTGACTCGTTTGTGGCTCATCCGGGGCCTTTTCCCCTCCCATCTGCGTTGTCAGTGATCATGTCCGCTGAACGAGGCTTGTAAGAAATAATCGATAACAGTCAGTCAATAGCATGCAGGGGCGTGGTTGAGGCTGAGTACCTGGACTCTCTGCTTCTGAGGACAACCAGTAGGCTAACGCTAAAGCTCACTAAGTAACATAATTAATGATTAATCTGTACAAAAACCAAAGTGTAAAAATGTTGTAGGCTAGTTTCACAGAGGGTTTTATGCTTGTCACAGTGAGGTTGCTAGGAATGCCAGTAAAATAGAAACGTTTCGTTTTTACATTTGTTAGATATAATATCTTAATTAGAGGATTTTTTTTATTTATTTTTTTTAGCTTTGGACAGAACCAGGCTTGCTGTTCCCCCCTAACCGGCTGCTAGCTTAGGACAACTATTATAACTGAATCATTGATTTGAAATGTTGATTTGAGTCTAACTTTAAAAACTCAGACGTTTCACAAACTTTGGGTATATTGAAAGACATTTCCATAAAGACCACAGACTCTTCTTTCCTGTTGACAAAGTAACTATTTTTTTCTGGTGGAGTCATCTACAGGCTTGACCTGTTTTTATAGGTACATAAAATAAGTCATACATTGCTTGACGCAAATTAAGATACAGAAATATAAGCTGCAAAGTTGACCGGTTACCAGTTTCATCATCTGTCTTTTTGTGTTGTTATTTAGGGACAGTTGCTCGGTTTGTTTATATTCAATTGTAATGTTGTTTTTCTGCAGGCAGAACAGCAGAATATTATAAGGGATCTCTGTTTTAATGAACTCTCCACTTACTTTGTCTGAAAGGAAGAGAAATACTGAAGAGAGAGGAAAAGAGGGAAACAGAAGAGCACGTGTTTAACAGTTGACATTACTGCTGAATCTTCAGTGTGTGTGTGGTGTTGAAATGTCATATTACTGTATTATATTATATGCCATAATCTTGCCTCATAGGTGAAAAGTACAGTAAGATGAGTCATCAGTGCAGACATCAATCGACAGCACGACTCCAACCACGCAGGAGACAGAGACATCAGTGAATGAGTGATTAAAGTCATCATTTTGTAAACCTTTACAGGGCTTCATTTAGAGTTTATAAGAGTTTATATGTTTAATAATCATATTATATCCATGATTTAATCTCCTGTTGAATTCTGAATGTTGTGACTCATTGATAAGATACCATAAAGACAGATTTCACCTTTTGTCGTCATATCTTATCTTGTCATACTCTTATCACACTGTCATAAGTCAGTAAAAGTCATCATATTTACCACTGGGTCATGTGTTTCCCTTAAAGGGTGTTTTTTATATCATGGGAAAAGTCACTCCAGTGGTCTGTTTGATTCGTGTCTCCTAAAGTGCACACAGAGGTTAAAAGGGTCTGACACCAAAACCACATACAGTATAGTAGTCAGAATACATGAATGCTGCTGTTCTGGTTTGGTTTCCTTCACACACAAGTAAAGATTCAGGCAGAGCAATCATTGTATGTGTCACCACATGAGAGGTGGTCTGAAGAGTTTTTATTGCTTTCAAATCTAATGTAAAAACCCTTCATCATGTAATGTAATGCAATATAACAGCACTGCAATAAATACTATCGTACATACAATTTTCAGTTTGTGTTCTTCTCCTTTAGTTTTTTGTGTTTTGATTTATTTTGTGGTGTGTTTCATAGATGTACTTGTGGTGCTGCTGTATTGGTCTGAATTACAAAAAAGTGCTTCTAATATTTTGTCCAACATATTTCCATACTATGTAGAGGAGCAAAATGATTAGTAACATCGATCATGATATTATCAGTGGTGGAAAATAACTAAATACATTTAAAGTACTGTACTTAAGTATAGTTTTGAGGTACTTGTACTTTACTTGAGTATTTCTATTTTATGCTATTTTATACATCTACTCCATTACAATTCAGGAAAATATTGTACTTTTTACTCCACTACATTTATTTGAAGTGTAGCTACTAGCTATTTTGCTGACTAAGATTTTACATAAAAAAACCGAAACATATGATAAACTTAACTGCATAAAATGCACCTTACAAAAAAAGCAGTGTCTGGTTGGAGCACCTTGTAACCTTTCAGATGTGTATGAGTTGTTAGCAGTTCCACCAAATTTCCCCTCTAAGCTCCTCAGATTCATTTAAATAATTGTTTGCCCAAAGAGGTAACATTATCAAATATTTTACACAAAAGTCCCAAAAAAATCTCCTATTAATCATCTAACGACCCTTTGGATTTATCTTGTGACCCTTAGGAGGGGGCCCGACCAGCACGTTGGGAACCGCTGGACTTGACTGCCTAACTATATATATATATATACATTATTCACTGGGGTTACATATTTTACTTTTACTTTTGTACAAGTACATTTTGTTGATCATACTTAAGTAGGATTTTGAATGCAGGACTTGTTTCTTGGTTTCTTCACCACTGGATATAAAGGAATCAAACACAACACTAGAAACTACAGCCTAATAAAAATACCCATATTAACATGTTAGGGGACCCCTCAAAAACCAGCCATTAACCCTGGGACTTTTGGGGCCCCTGGGGGTCTGGGAGCCCTGGTTTGTCTAGTTAGTAATCCAGCCTTACTCAAAAATGACCACAGAGAGATCAACTCTCCTGTAAACTACTACTAATAATTAAAGGTAAGTATTATTACAGGTAATTGCCACATTAGCTGTAGCGCTGACTCCTGCTTCGTCACAACCCATTTCCTCATCATCGGTGGAAGGAAGCAAGGAGTGAGGAGAACATACAAGTGAAGGAAGCAAGGATGCATAAATATAATATTGGAGGGAACCAAGACAGAATATGTTGTTTTCTCTGAGGCCACTGGATGGTGCGCTCCTCCTTAAACATGACTTAACTGAATTTAAATGTTAAAGGCACATTCAGGGATCTAAATGTAAACAAAAGCATTATGTTCAAAACCAGATCAAAATAAAAACACTGGAACATGGTAACACACGTACAGACCACTAGAAAACAACAAAATATAAGTCACAATGTTTTGCTGTGAAAGGTTTGTTTGCATCAGTAGCCTAACGTTTTGTTACCACAGGAGTAAAACAGATCCATATATTTCAATTATGATTAACTGAGAAAATTCTAGTTAAATCAATAACTCAACCCTTCAATAACATTATGTGAAAGTACTTGTCATATGGTCAGAAATAGCTCACTGATTGAGCTTTAAAATATCCACTTCTTGCTAACACACGTTCATGAATGTGATGATATTCAAAGAGGAAAATAAAAGATACAGAATCTTTTCAATCATTTTGTTGGATGAATCAGCTTTTTAACGCTTGCAGCTGATTACAGCCAAAATGAAAACAGACATGCCATTTACACATGAGATCATTTTCTGTGTATGGATGATAGGCAACCACTCACAAATTTTTTTTAACTACTCACAGTGATGACAAGATAAGATAATCTCGCTTTTCTCTAACAACTCCCTTTATTTACAGCATCATTTAACCGGTTGGACAAGTTTACCTTCAAAATAAAAGTAAGCCAAATAAGGCGCACAACATTTAAATCTAAATCAGTGTTTTGTGGAATAGCAGCATGAAATATGGAGGAAAAAGAGGTCAGCATGACGCATGACAAACCCTGACAGGTAGCCTTATGTTAAAGACAACAAATCTATACTATTTAAATGCGAAAAGTATAACCAGCCCTGAAATAAAAGTCTTATGAGTATGTTTTATATTTTATTTATTCAGTTAACTGCTACATTTTGCTTTCTGTAAATTACATTTTTTGTAAAAGTCTGAATGCTGTTGCAAAGTGTTTTTCACACTGCAAGAAATTATGGCAGGGAAGTACTGGTTTATGAATTAAAAAGACAATATTCATAATAATTGCATAAGTTGTCTGCATTCTGACTTTTGATTGTATTATGCTAAATGATATAACGATATATTGTAGAACGTGTTGATTTATTATTATTATTATTATTATTATTATTATTAGTCTCATCTTTAAATAACATGTAAATCTAAGACTTTGAAATTAGCTTTAATGCACATATAAGTAAACAATATATATATTTATTTTTTACATTTCCACTGTGGAGTCAGAAGCAGAGGCTGCTGGTCTGCCACGCCAGCTTTTATTTTGAAATTTCCAACCGGAAGTCCTATGTCGTTGGACTTGACACAGGTTTCTGTTCAACCCCTCCTTCAGCTCAGCATCGTGTGTTCCTCCGGGGTGACAGAGACAGCTGGCCCTTCCCTGCTGCAGAGGGAGCGGAGCGGGGGACTACGCACCGCCTCCGGCCGCAGCCACGGACACGGGCCGGGGATGGCGTCGCTCGGCGTGGGGCTGCATCTCATCCGCAAGCGGGGAGCAGGCAGGAGCGCCGCGGTGGAGAGGAGGAACCTGCTGACGGTGTGCAGGTGGGAATTCCTCACACTGTTCTTTCTTTTACTGACAGGGAGGATGAAACAGCGTCTGCAGCTGGATTTCTGACGGCAGATTTGTTAATTAATAATGTCAGAGGCACCCGTTTGTTTGAGGTTAGCTTGGGGAGCAGGACTGCAACCCTCCTTATTTATAGATATGACTTAATATGCACACAGGAGAAAGTCATGCTGTGTCTGTTGGATGAGCTGCTTTCAAATATGATTGGAAAAAATGTTAAAATATCAGCTGGCAGACTTCAGGTAAATGCCTCTATCATGTGTATTTTGTACATTATAATCATCATTCACTTACTCAAATACACACAAATACACACTGACGCCCATCACAACCAGCCTCCACAAGCCTCCATTAAACATTCATGCAATCACGTTTCAGTTTTAATTACCCTCATAGTCAGTTCAGTGTAGGGTTAAGGCCAGGATTTTAGAAATACCAAATTCCTCCATCACAACCCCACCCACTTTTTGATTAGCCATCAAACACAATTTGTAAATGTTCTGTTTATATTTTGTTTTCCATTAGTGATGGTCTAAAGATATAGTTTCAGATCCCCCTCCACACTACCAGGAATATAATTCAAGTAGATCAATACTAAGTGCTTCTTTGTTTTCACTCTCTTTTGGCTTCAAACTCTAATTTAAAGATATTGAGTCTAGAAAACACACAGTCTGTAAATTTGCTGTTTTTGCAGAATACACAGTAAACATTCCTGAAAACAATACTGAGTACATGACTTTGCTGTCCTCAATTCATTCATAAATAATAAGCTGAGTAACATGGAGCATGGTAGCAGCAAGGATAGATGCTGAGGTGTGCACACGCATGCCGCCTGCCTGTTTCTCCTCCTCTCTTTGTCAGTTGAAGTGAAAACTGCTCTCTGCTCTCTGAGTATTGATTTGTGGTCCTCTCGGAGCTGCTGGCAGATGTCAGTTACCGACTGACAGTCCCTGTGGTGTGTTTGAGACAGAAAAGTAGAAGAAGTCAGAGAAAAGGGAACATACGGAGGTGTAGTTTTTTTTTTTTTTATTCTAGCACCAAAGAAAACAAACGGATAATGCACCACCTGCTCCAGCTGGTGTCTGCTGGGTCTTTTTTAGGGACAAGTGTAGCAGTTTACAAAAGGGCAAATATAATTTTCAGGCTTCAGGTGTGGCTGTGGTCGGTATGCCTTCCTCATTTAACATCACTTGAAACAGATGTAAAGGCAGAGTAATTAGACACAGGTGCTTCCTTCCTGACCAGGCTGGTCCTTTCCCGCCTCTTTCTGCCTCCGCACCAGCCATCAACTTGCTGACTGGCACAAGCGGAGGAGAGAAAAGAGTGAGAAAAGTGATGGCACATCGGCAAAAAGAATGAGGAGTAGATGAAATATTACTGCAGTTAAAGAAAGACTGAGGAAATCAACTTCTTACATACATTCTCCCCCTTTTGTGTCCTCTTAGGTAGCTTCAAGGTAGTCAAATTCATCTTCAGCCTTTGTTTAAGCAAAAATGCAAAAAATTCACTGCTTCCAGCTTCTTTAATGTGAAGATTTGACGCTTTTCTTTGTTATATAGATGGCAGGTCTGACAAAACAAGCAAAATGACTATTCAAGGCAAAAATTGATTGTTAGTTTGCAGCCCTAGTAACATATATATATAATCTGTATTGGCTTCTTGTAGCTCTTTATTTAAACTGCATGATGTGTAGCACATTTTTATGGCTGTAATTTCTGAATATCTTGTGCTTCATTTTATACACATTTCAGCCTGGTATACAGTATTTGGTACCTTTTGTAAACTCGAGGATCTTCACTAGAACTTAAAAGCTTGTCTGCACAGCGTGAGTTTGTATTGACTGGCTCGCCTGCAGGCTGCTGCTTGTTAGGGGCTTTAAGCTTTAAAAAAGTGTCGATCGCTGCTGGAAGTCGAGACTCTGCTGCAGTAGCCTTCAACACAACTACACACCTGCCATTGAAAAGATTGTTGTTTTTTAATCTCATGTTCTCTAGATGCTCTTTTCTTTTGCTTCCTTTAGCAAAAAGAAACTAAGAAAAGTAATTTTATATTCCACATTAAACACAGAGCAGCTGAAGACCCCAGCTTCACTCTCCTTCATAAACCCTGCTGCTTTCAGTGTTTGGACTCAATGTTTGCTGTCTTTGTTTTTGTACACACTGTCAGTCACACTCATATTAATACAACAGTTGGAACATCATCCTCATTCTAAGTATTTAAATTAGAAATATATAAGGTGGGGTAGGAAGTGAACTGGGAAATGTTTGACTTTATTTGTTTTCTGTGTATTTCCTACTATGACATGTCAAAATGTCTTCTGTGATAAAGGCCTTCAAATGGTGTCCTGTTTCCTGTGTTTGCGGGGAGTAACCATTTGTTTGGAGTTCATGAGCTGTCACATCACGAGTCCGTGGATGTTAGTAACTTCTCTCATTCACAAGCATGACGTTGAAATAAAGAAAACAGATTCATTCACCTTTTTTTTTTTTTCTTTTTCTTTTGAAAGGGAACAAGCTAGCGTTGATTATTGTTGCCGGTCGCCTAGCAACAGGGTTCTCACGACTTCAACCACTTCAACGCCAATGTAGTGTACTTGACTTTTCATGTCGAAAACACAACCTCAGGAGTTACATTTGAAAGTTGAAACAGCCGTATTGTGGATGTTACCTATTAGCTGATGGGGACGTCTTTATTCAGTTGATGCAATAGAAAGATCAATTTATCACCACCTTCAAATCACGGCTACAGACCTTCCTTTTATACAATTGCGTTTGACTCCCCTTAATTATTAATATAACGGGAAAATTGTTCTAATTCTGTCTTTTACAATTATTTAACTATTTATTTTTATTTTATTTATGTCAATTGTAATTTATATTTCTCTTTAAAGCACTTTGATCAAACCAGTTGTTTTTAAATGTGCTTTATATATAAATTTGACTTGACTATATGAGTTAAAACCATCTTCACAGTGATATAATTTCTAAGACAAATACAATGTGTAGTACATTGCCTGCTGCAGGTGTTAACTTTGAGCTGGCAGTCAGTAGTCGTTATTAACAGCAGAATATTGTTCATGTGTTTTTCCTCTCACAGTATCTTTCAGGATTTTAGGTTTTCTCACATTGACTGGATGTTTTATTTACTGTGTGAATGCTGAAAGAAGTAATAACTGAGGGGAAATTAGGTCTGTCTAAATTGTTGTGAAGAACAGGGTTGTTTGAGGGCCCCTCAAGCAGGGTTGCGTCTGAAAGATAATATACATGATATGTGATTAAAAACTCTGCCGTTATTCATAGATGTAAGATGAAATCTATCAGTATTCACCTTCTTTCACAGGAAGCACACACTCTGTGGTCACCCTGCTGCTAAGCAACGAGATAGAGAGATATGAAGTCAGATTATTTGGCTGACGTTAAGGGCTGCACACAATTTGGCAGAATTTGCACAACACATACACCAACACATATTGCAGCCTTGCCCATTAACTCTCCTTCCTGTCTAATTAGTTGAAACCAGATTAGGCAGAGTCGGTCGGTGCACATGACTGTCATGCGGTGCAGCACATTATGACTGCTTTCATCACAGGATATTAATCAAAGCCTCATTACAACTATGGAGGCCAGATGTGTTTATTTTCCGTGCCTTGTAATTAATGACAGAAATGTTGAGTTGAGAGTAAGATAATAAACTTAACAGTGTTTGTGTTGTGTGTTTAATTAAGATGAGTCGTTTTGTTTGTTTGTTATTATGTGCATTTGGTCAAAAGTGCATTGTCAGTGCATTGCCACTCCGAGTGCGTCTTTGACATCATTCAGTCTAGGATCATTGTGGATACTTAGATGGAGGGTAGATCATCACATTTAAAAGGGATACTCACTTCCATAAAGTTGGGGGACTCACAAGATGTAGATTTAAAAAAAGAATAGTAAAAATCGAAGCAGCAGAGGCTGAGATATCCTGACTTTTTAGTATGTGTGAAGCTCCAAAAACACTGGATCCTACAATTCCCATAATGCAAGACAGCAGCGTCTTTTCATTAGACCCTTCTTCCTGATAAATGCCTATAAAGCTCCATGCAGTCTTTTTGTTTTAAATGTATAGTCTAAAAGCTGAGATAACCCCTGGTGACGTCCTCTTAACTACTTACTCTATGTGTAAAATTGGTGTAGTTGCCCTTTAAGCTGCAGGTCCAATCACTGATTTTAATACCAGGGTGTGCTATCTTCTTTTGTCTTCAGGTTTTCAGTGAAGACTCTGCTGGACCGCTCCTGTTTTGAGACGATAGATGACTCGTCTCCAGAGTTTGTTAACTTTGTTTCCATCCTGGAGCACATCCTCAGCCATCGACTCAAAGGTAAAAAACATAAGCAATATCCTTAATGCCACACACAGTATATTTTTATTATCCTTAAACTATAGACTGAAAACCAGACCTGTATTTGAGGTCTCCACTTCCAGAAAGTTTGACTCTTTTCTTAAAATTTTTCCCACCAGCCACTAAAAGACATTTAAGTCCAATTAGTGCACAATTTATGTCACTTGTAATGTCATTTCTGGGTAACAAAGCCCCTTCAACTGTGTGAAATTGCTTTGTGCATCTTTAAAATTCAGAGCAGTATGAATGCAGATTCAAGCTTGTACAAACCTCTGTTTCTGTCTCTTTTTCTCTCAGGTCAGACAACTTGGTTCGGCTATGAGAGTCCTCGCAGTTTCTGGGATTACATAAAAGCTGCCTGCAGTAAAGTCCCTCATAATTGCATCCGGAGCATTGAGAGCATGGAGAATGTGCGCTCATCGAGAGCTAAAGTGAGGATGAAACTGTCTTGGGATCAGGTTTAATTACCTGAGGCAGCAGGGAAGAAAATAACTTGAGTCCTCAAAACATCAGAAAGTCAAATAGAAGCAGAGTATTTGATTAAAAAAACAAAATACATGTTTAATTTAACTAAAAATTGAAAGATAGAAGTTTTGTATACACAGCACTACAGCTTCTACTTTGAGTGCAAAAGTATCCTGACCTACAGCACACACATAATGCACAATCAGGCATTTGTCATTTTAGCTTACTTTGCATTATCCCCTTAGAAAAAGAACAAAGGGAACAAAAAACAAAAAAAGGGGGTCATAAAAATGTTAAGAACACCCATGTGCACAAAACGTGAGTCAGTCTTACCCCGTGGGTAAGAGAGCAAATGACTGGAGCTATATTGTTCTACGATCAGGCTGAAGGTGACTCACTGTCTCTCTCACACACACACACACACACACACACACACACACACACACACACTCTCTCTCTTAGGCCATGAACTCTTTTGAGGAATCAAAAAAAGCAGCTTTGCATTCATTTATAACAGAATCAGAATCCGCTTTATTGGCCAAGTATGTGAACACATACATGGAATTTTAAGTTGCTCTCAGTGTTACACACAGAACAATTTACAGCAAGATAGAAACAGACATACAGCTAAAAACAAGGACAACAAAGCTGAACAAAGATTTTTTTTAAAAGTAAAACTAAACATAGAACTAGTCTGTACATACAAGTAGGTGAAAATAGGTGTACATATATATATCAAAAGTAATAATGACCAACAACATACAGTGTCTATATACAAGCCAAGTGTTCTGTAGATTGTAAACAAATAAGAATAGTGCAGGAATAAATATTGAAACTATTCTGTTGCCTTTTCAACACATTTTGTAGGATTTTCATGAGACACCGAGCGTACAAATGACTTTCTGAACTTCATTGTCATTGGGAGCATGTTAGCATGCTGACGTTAGCATTTACCTCAAACCGCTGCTGTATACAGTATAAGCTTCCACTAACAGCTCAATGTTACTTGTATCTTTCTCTGCAGGGCCGGGCGTGGATCAGAGTCGTCCTGATGGAGAAAAGATTGTCAGAATACGTCTCATCTGCACTGAGGGACTTCAAAACGACCAGGTCTTAATGTGGTGCTCATATACTGTACCCACACAGTTTCCGCTTCAACCCAATTATAGACATTTAATCAAATCAAGTGTATTTAGGGAGGGTCTCTCTCCAACATCAGTGTGCTGCAGGGTCATTTAGCTCTTCTTACACTTGTCCTCAAGCAGTCAATTATCACACATATGCAGCTGCACCTGTCTGCTCTACTTTTTCTTTAATTCCCAGTCAATTGACTAGATCCAGAGGAGCGTGAGTTGAATTAATGGCAATAATGTGTGCACATGTGTTGACTGTAGGAGGTTTTTTGAGGACGGAGCGATCATGCTGGGAGAGGAGGCGGGGCTGTTAGCAGACATACTCATCGGACTCAACACCATCGACTTCAGGTACTGATCACATTCTTCTTTTTCTTACTGTAACTCTTCGGCCCTCCTTGCTCTCGGTATGTAGCTTTCTCTGCATGAAATACATTTTTTGCGAAGGGTCTCTGGAAACGTACCAATCCCTTTACAAATTTGGAGGGTGATCCAAAAGGCTTTCATCTTAATAGAGTTAAAAAGGAGAATGTGGATGGAATAAGAAGCTGCTCCTCTTGACTGAAATACAAATACATTATAGATTAAATACTATAATAGATAGGACCTAGACAAAATACCAGAAATACCTTACAATACAAAAGCCTGCATCAGTAAGTAACTCTTCTGTTCACAGTGTTTAGTTTTTCTTGAGGTTTTCAGAGTAACTGTGGCCACTCAGGCATTTCATTTTGACAAACAACATTTAGTTTGTCACTATGTTAAGCATATAACCCCCTAAGTGTGTTATAGTCAGTTTTGATGCTCAGGACCACTGTCCCTGTTAGCAGGGTTTTAATTTGCGACCTTGCCACGTGACATCATATTGCAGTGTTTCTGACTAATGCGTCAGCAACTCAGGCAGTGAATCACAGCGTAGCGGGCTGGCAATCACAATTTTTAAAGCAATATAAGGCAACAACCAGAGATACAAAGAGGCTGGAGAGTTGCTGCCTAAACTGCAGGTGCATCACTTGCAAATGTTGCAGAAGTATGTGATGGGGCAAGAAAGAAAGCTTCAAATAATAAATCGTATACCTAACCTAACACAAGGAAACTGCATTAGCAAAGAGGAAGAGTGATCCTCAGTGGTAAATTAAACACACTTAATGAGATGTTTGCTGAACACTGTAAAATAAATGACATAAATTATGCCCTCAGAAATAACCATCAAATAGAATCAGCACGTCTGTCTCTACAAAAACAAATCTGTCCTCACCAAATTGGTACAAATTTGTGTTTACTGCCTTAGGTGAGATTAGTAGAAGAGATCTTGAATTTGCAAAAATATACATTTGTGTTTGCAATGAAAAAAATCATACCTATGCATCTGGTAAAGCAGCAGTTGGGTTCGCATCAGTAGTTTGGACATTTTAGATAAAATTAGACATTCTTCAATAAACTTAAAGGTGCTCAGGAGAAATTAAGCATTGTGTGACCCTGCTGAGAGGACGCATACAGCGCCAATAAAACGTGAGAAGTTGAATCAAACACTGAATCAAAGTAGATTTAAGTTAGCTTGTTTTGGACACTGATCAGTATTCAGTATTCACCTACTTTAAAATGACACAGGCTGCACCATTCACATAATTAAATGGAGATGATTCTGTTGATTGTAATACAAATACAACAGTCAGTATTGTGGCAAAACCTCCATGAAGACAAAGGAACATCCAAGCAAGCTCTGCGACAAGGTGATTAAAAGTACAAGTTGTCAGGGTGGATACAAGACCATTTTAAAGTCACTCAGCATCCCTTGGAGTCCCGTTAAATCAATCATTAAGAAATGGAAAGCGCATGGCACAGCTGTAAATCTGGTAAAATGGAAGACGGTGCTTTGATTTTTCGTCCTGTCTTCTCTCTTTAGCTTCTGTCTGAAAGGAGAGGGCGTGGACGGCAGCTGCCCCGCCGTGATTGACTACACGCCTTACCTCAAGTTCACCCAGAGGTATATGAGTCAAACAACAACCAGGACTAACAGCGTTTCAGCAGTTTATGTTGATCCACATTTGGCAAAAAATGACTCATGAACATGAACATATGTTCTGTGTTGCACTACGAAGATAGTGGAGATGTAACTGACAAGTTTTACACACTCAACAAACAAGGACTGTTGTTGACAATCTGTTCTGGTCAGGTTTAGACAAATTATATTATTTACCTGTGTTATTTATCTTGAGAGTTTTGAGTTTAGACATTATTATTATTATTTCAGCACCATGCACTGTTCAAATAGCCTGCGTCTCCTCATGTGGAGGCAGTATTAGATGTTATATTTATTAGGATTTACATTGTTATCTATCAGAGTTGTGAAAATTCATGTCAAAATTTGCACTATGAAAGGCAGGACGTCACCTTTAGTCAGGGGGCCAAATGTTTTTGTTGCTGTATAGGATGTATACTAATATGAGTCTCACGCTGGTTCCCTGTGCAGTGCGGACAGCATCAGCAGTGACGAGGAGGAGATGAGGACTCTGGGGAGCAGCGGCAGTGAAAGCAGCACCCCCGACAAAATGGCCACCGCCGCCTCCATCTTCACCGAGCAGAGCAACTTGGTCAGCAAGTGCAAACGCTTTGAGCAGAAGT
This sequence comes from Maccullochella peelii, assembly GCA_002120245.1. Lineage (NCBI taxonomy): Eukaryota > Metazoa > Chordata > Actinopteri > Centrarchiformes > Percichthyidae > Maccullochella > Maccullochella peelii. The sequence goes on from LKNJ01002198.1 coordinate 24,778, forward strand.
ATCGCATGGTGCTGGAGCAGAAGGTAGCACCTGCGTGTGTGCGTGTGCGTGTGCGTGTGCGTGTGCGCGTGTGTGTGTGTGTGTGATGAACAAATTGGATGGTAATATATGCCAATGTGACATTTTCCTTGATGTCTGAATGAGGCTCAAATTGTGAAATGCCAGAAGGAATATTTTTTGACACAAACACACATTCAGCTCGATGTTATTTCTTACATATACAGCATCAGCAATGTTTCTTCCCTCTGTGGCTTCAGCTGTTGTTCAAGATGATGAGGCTGCCACAGTCTCTGCTCTCTGGCTATTTCATTTGCTTTGAGCCAAAACAAAGAAGTCATATGCGTATTCAAACAGCAGTGCCTCCAAGTCAGTAAACAAACAAATGAAAAACAGAGTGTGTGTGTGCTTGTGCGTGTGTGTTTCTCTCAGGGTTACCTGGAAGAGCTGGTCCGTCTACGAGAAACCCAGCTGTCAGAGGCCGTGTCTCATAACAAAGCTCTTCAGCAGAGCCTAGCAGACACACACCTCTCCCACACACTGGAGAAAGAACAGCTAGAGTACATCGTACTGGAACTACAGGACCAACTGTGAGTTCAGAACCAACTGTGTACGTTTTTGTGTTTGTCAGTGAGTGCATGTGAGTGAGTGGAGTGGACTTTGCAGCAGATCCAACTGTGAATTTGACATTCAAGACACAGCAAGAAGCCTGGAGGTTGCAGGTGGTTAGTTATTTGTGTGTTGTTGAATCAACCGCAGTCAGTGCTGCTTTTAGCTGAGAGGAAAAGCTGCATCAGCGTTGTGTCTTTCCATTAATGTTCTAATTAGTGAGGAAAACCCTTTCTCTGTTTGATCACTAATTCAGTGAAGGCTACAAAGTCTGTCAAGGGGAAGTGCGTCACGATCTCTGGAAATGAAGGTGCAGTCTCAAGCCGGTGTGATGAGTCAGTGGATTCAATGCAATTAAATTGTATTTACATAGCACCAAATGTGTTTTCAAAAGCAAATACAGTGAAAAGCAAAATGACATGCAGCAGCGTGAGGCGCTGAGACAGAGAGGGAGAGATGTTGTGACAGTAACAGTACAGTCAGAGAAACTGTGAGAACGACAATGTGTGTCAGAGAGTAAAATATGCAGGTAGAAGTGTGATCCAAGATGAATTAAGAAAAATACGCTAGATCAAAAGTGCTGGATTTCACTTTTACTGACAGATGTGGGAGATCTCCTGTGTTTGACAACATAAGGCAGGTTTATGATTTTGACTTACAATTACCAAGAGTGATCTCTGAGTAGAGATCTGAGGTAGCTGATAGTTTGTAGAGCCTGACCGGTGCCGATGTTTGTGACTCAAAAAATCTGATAATGATACGTCGGCTGATATTCTCTTTTTTTTTTAACCAAAAAACCCCCACTAATACCAAGGGTTCCTTAAATGTGGTTATTAGATAATTGTGACCAAGATAAAATAAACGTGTCAATGCTCTCTTATAGACAAACTATGTATGTAATGTTGACACCTTTTCTTATTACACATATGTGTCAATAATGATATGTCTGTGATAAGCTAATAGTAATAAAATAATATAATAATATTGTCTGGCTGATCTATCGGCCAGGAATTAGCTTTTATAATCTTTTTTCTTTTTTACTCTTTGATTATGTGTGTAGTTTTTGCACAGTCTTATGAATGTGTGTCTCCTTCATGTATTTGAGAAGAAAAAATATGTAGACAAGCAGAAAAAAAGGTTTGGAGTAGCTGCCAGTCGAAGCCTTTATATGTTATTTATGCATTTGTGCAGATTATATTGCACTGAAGAGTTTATTTAGTCAGTAAATTGTCTCTAACTCTAAACACTCTGTCTACTGTCTTCAGGACAGTGATGAAGAACAATGATTTGCGGTCCAGACAAGAGTTGACAGCCCATCTGACCAATCAGTGGCCGTCTCCTGTCGCCTTGGATGCCAACGCCGTTGCCTTGGACACGCTGCTGTACAGGAAGAGCACGGGACAGTGGGAGGAGTATGTAGATGAGTTGACATCCTTCAGCTTCCAGGTTTAGTTCGGTTGTGTCTAGGGCTGCAACTAATTATTAACTCATGAATTGATTTCTAAAGTGATTAGATTGCTCTTGCCTCTGCTCCCCACGAGTAATGTTGATTCTAACTTGAACCTAAACATGACTCAAAGAAAATGACGGCTAGCTGGATCCACCGCAGAAAAAAGGTTGTTAGCAACACGATGGAAATCAGTGGTGTGGTGCATATGTAGATATATTGACAACGGATTATCTGTGGCTGAGATCAGTGGGATCAAACAGGAGTTGAGAGGGAGCCCTTGAGACAGCAAAATATTAACTTTCATAACTTTACAGATTCCAAGCTGGTGATGTACACTATTTGTTTTGTATTTATCTCTGTGTATCGTCTGTATCATTATTGGTTATATAAGGAAATCTTAAACCACAAAGACGATGTACCTCCAAGAATTTGTTGGAAATAAGGCATGGAATGGGGCAAAAAAAATTTGATTATTCAAATAATTGTTTAGTCTATAAAATGTTGCAAAATAATGGATGATGCCCCAAGACCCAAGATGAAATAGTTTTTGTCCGACACACATTAAATTTACAAGATAAAAAACAAATAAAACCAGCAAATCATCAATTTTGTGAATCTGTAAATGTTTTTGTGCTTTTTAAATTGAATCAGTTATAAAAATGGTTGGTGATTCATTTTTTGTTGAATGATTAATTGTTTCAACACGAGCCAATTGTGATCTTGACTCATCTATCCTGTCTTTGCAGGAAGAGTTTCCAGAGTCTGGAGCAGCTGTCTGCAGACATGAGCCTCTCTCAGACGTCTCTCGAGCCTTCACACACGCTGAGTCTGGAGGCCAGGTCGGCCAGCACACACTGGCCCCACCAAGGTACGCCTTCTTCTGCACGTGCGCACTGTTGTCCAGGAAGGCCTCCGCTCTGACGTGGGCATTAATCATGTGTACCATGTTTTTCAGGTAAAGAGGAAACTCCGTCTCTAAGAGGTCTGTGTGGCTCCCTGACCTCAGTCGCCAGCTACAAGTCTCTGGCCAGCCTCAAGTCCAGCGAGTGTTTGGCCAGTCCTGCAACAGAGATCAGCAGCCCAGGCATCACTCCTTCATAGGGAATGGAGAGCTAAACAAACAGATCACCACCTGGGCCGGACAATCCAGGAACTTTCTAAAATGTAGGTGATATTGATTTGCAGTTTGTAGAAGTTAATGTTCTATTTGTGGAGGCCCGAGCTTTAACAGATGGGAAGTCAGGTTAGTATGTTAAGAATCTGGCATAGCTTGTTCTTTGAATTGTGTTAAAACACAAAAGCAGCTCCATCAGACCGAATATTGTCTTATTAATGTACCATAAACCTCTGACTCTTTATGGAGGATCTCCAGCTGTAACTTCATCAATATGTGTTTAAATTCTTTTGTTTTGTTGGTGTTTTTTTAATCTGTTTTTTTTCCTTTCTTGGAAATAAATGAAAATAATAGAAAGTTAATTGTGTTGTCACTTTAAAGTATTGAGAAGACAGTGATGAGTAAGTGTCTCTGAGTTTAGGAGGTAATACAAAACACTGTAAGCCATGGTCAGTGTTTAGTCTGTTTGTCACTACAAATCATTTCCTGCAGTTGATCTTCTGATCTGATCTGCTGTTACTGCTGCCACTGGAGTCTTATAATTGCTTTTTAATCTAGCAATTTCTTTGATTTATGATGGTGACTCTACCTCCACTTTTGTCAGATTATATCATCAACATTTTGCATAATGTAGTCGCACATTTTGTTCTTCAGTGTAAAATATTCTCGCGCCTTTCTCAGTTTTTAAAAAATCCGTTTTATGTTGTCAGTGTCATAAAGCAGTATCACATGGTTTTCTTCTCAGGTAGTGATCAATGATTAATATTCACCCTTCAGTTCTGGATTTACTTTACAGTTTATCAGACACAGGCTATTGTTATTATTCCCTTTTAAATATTCAAATGCAGTATTTTAATGGCTAGTCATTCTTAAAACTCTGAATAATGATCTGTGTTATGACTCAGTGAAGAGTTTTAGATATTGGCAGACTGATATTTTGAGAATGAGAAACAGGAGTATTTGCAGAATATCAGTATAATGTAATTTGTATTATTGGTGACTAGCTGTGTACCTCAACACTGAACTCATTTGTTTAGCCTTTTTATCATTTTGAATAAACTCCACTTACATTTTAATTTCTTGTCGACAGTGAACAGGTGTGTTGATTAAGCTTGTTTAAAGTCAATGAATTAAAATAATTTCCAAAGAAAATCAGGAATATTTATTGAACATTTGAGAAGTCACATTTTCATAGAGTTTACATGTGTCACAGTCCTCTTCCAGTCTCGTCAAACTGAAGAAACACTCTCATAGCTTCACACTCACACTGTACTGGCACGATATTGTCTTTTTTTGTGTGTTTGTCTCTCTGTCACACACACATATTCACAGGTTACAGGGGATCGGAGTGGAAGTGCAAAAACATGGAGATCCTCTCTCTGTGTTGTTGGACGAAACACTGACTTGGAGTGACACACAGAGGACTAAGAGAGATTAATCATACATCTCTAATTGAAGGGCTTGAGGCACAATGCACATGATCCCAGTGAGGCACCCACATATGGGACCTGGAAAATTACACATTATTAACTGAACTGTGGCTGCCATCTGCTGGCTGCATCAAAAAGCATGTGATTTGTACACTGATGAGAGAAAACATTATTTCTTTTCAGTTGTGCGCATATGATCTAAAGTGGTGAACATAAAACATGAGAATATTAAATCATAAATACTAATAAAAAGCTTTTAATATAAATATTGTAATGCAGAAATGGGTCAAGCAATTATTCTTTTTTTCTCACTTCCATTTCTGCTTGTGATTGTAATTTGGCAACATGAGCATTTTCCTGCCAGGTGTAGTCGCAGTGACGTTTGAAAACTATCAGGTGTTGCTGGTCGACAGCGGCCCGAGCATCCTCTCCTGGTTGTGTTTGCGGAAAAAGGCCTTTCCAAACTCATAAGTGCTGATCATGATGGCGCAGGCCGGGGCCACTTTGATCAGCCTGGGGAGGAAACCTGGCAGAGAGACAACGGACAAGAGGCGTGATTACGTGCCATTCAGTTAGATATAACTATAATGATTCACAAAAAATCCCAAAGTATCTACCTGCAAACAGTCCACCAAAGCCGTCCTGTGCAATGATCCTGCTCATCACGCTGAAGGTGGAGGAAGAGACCTGACACGACACTGAGAAGACAAAGACAACTGTCATAACATGACCCATTAACTCCATTCAAAAAGTGACCACAAGTAATCTAATGCACCCCCACAGGCCTGTCAGATGAGTTCCAGTACCCCTTCATCATCAACACCACCCGACATTTCCACATGTGTTCATTTGAACTGGTTTTAAACTAACACCATAAATGAAGCTTTCCTTTTTGTTTCCCCTCAAGTAGCTGTAATGTGGGAGAAAGCACCTTATCGCACTGACACTATCACACATATTATATTTACTTATATTTATTTATTTTTACCAAATCATAATTTCTATTTTTTCAAATTAGCTGAGCTACTCTACCATTTTTCCCCTGATATTTGCAGAAGTCCCACCTAGGGTAAAGGTACCCCTGGTTGGGAATCCACTGATGTGCAACATTTGCAATCTTCAGAAGCGTTTACTAATTAAAATAACAAAGAGTTAATGCCATAATTACAATTCTTTGCTTGTAGCTCTCCCAACTCCACCTGCCTTCTGGTTTTGACAACATCAAAAGGTAACGTTACGATGGATGCAAACTGAAAGAAATGAAAACGTATTAATTACTGGATTATTAGCGTACGGTTTACTTATGAATTGGGATATTTTCTGTCAAGTTAATCAATATCCACATCTACAGGTTGAAAAGCTGAATGTAGATGCACTTACAGAGCCAGACACCGCTCCAGATATGAAGGTAATGGAAAACGTGGGTTCTCTGGTGTTGTACCGTTCACACAGCCAGCTCTTGCTCCTCTCATAGTTGTACCAATACATGGCTGAGAAGGGCACGTCTCGGAGGAGTGTGGGCCCCAAACCCCGCCACAGAGACAGCCACCCTTCTGTCTCCACTGCCGTGCGGATGCAGTCAGTCAGCTCCCTGTACGACTGTTTCTGAGACTGCAGCTTCGTACGGATCAGCTCCAGGGGGCTGATCACTGTCGCTGAACCCACTGACAAACACAGAGAACGGAGAGAAGAAGCTCAAAACACAAACACATCTTCTCTTGCTGCTGGACGGGAAAGGGCAAAAATCATTCTGTCACAGAGAAAACACTATCAAAACACGCCAGAGTTGAAAAAGCTTAATTTTCACTGAAAACCATTTTTCAGTTTGGTGGAGCATTTTAATTGAAAAGAGTATTGTTTCTCTTTATGAATTATCATCAAGTGAATTGTAATCATCCTCGCCAACTCTCTTTTTAATAACTGCTCATGCTGATTAAAAACAGAGTTGAACCAAGTCAGGGTCACAATGTGTCAGACTACGTTCTCAAAATGAAATCTAGTGTAGGATGAAATTACAGATACTCAGGGCAGTAGGGCAAAACGTATGGATGGTTGCCCTTGAAAATTAATCTAGAAATGAAACCGCCAGCATTATTAAAATACTGCACTGAGTTTACCATGCTGAAATGAACTGATACTCTAATGACTCAAAAGATGCCGCTTTTGTTAAATAGACATGATCCATTCCGTAAATAATAATTGAATGCCGATGATCAACAGTGATTTATGTCAAAGCTTGTAACACCATCCACAGATGCCCTGTGAGAGCTGGCATCTCTCCGGTTCTCTTCAGTCAGCTCACCTCTAGCGATAGCTCCTGCCAGGAGAGGAGCCTCCTGAGCGTAGTCTCCCATCATGACCCTCAGCCCTGCACACAGCTGGTCGTAGCACGTGAAGTAGATCACTGTAGCTGGGACTGCCATCACACTGGAGATACCGCACATGGAAAATATCCATAAATTACGCTTACATCAAAATTATTCCAGGCAGGGAAAATGTCAACCACAAAAACAACAGCAATAAATTAATGAACGATGTGATTTATTAAAGAAAATTCCATTAAGATAATACTTAACATAAATCAATCTTTGGTAATGAGCCTTCAAGAAAACCTTAGGTGGTTTGCCACTAATTGGTACAACTTCAAACGACAGCACCCTTGATGAGTGCATCAGCTACAGGCTAAACGACTGTTGACCAACCACATTTGCTCAATTACTTGGCTTTAAGAGGAGAGGAGGCAGACTGAAGTGCAACGGGGGAATAAAAGAGACACAGAAGACTTCACACTCACAGGGTTGGAGGTAGACCGCTCCATAATGCCTTTATTCCTTCACTGCGTACAATCTTGACAAAGGCATCCTGCAGAGACGCAGAATGTAGAGTCAGTGACGGAAGACGTGCTGTTTGGCAGTCAGGGGTTTTGTATCACAATATGACAGTGCAGCTCTACTTTACACACACAAAAACCTTTAAACCACTTTTAGATTTTATTTTGGTAAACAGTGAATGGTGACATGCAATGGGTATGTGAAATTCTTACCAGTGTGCCATTGAATTGACTGGTGGCTTTGTACCAGGCCTTGGAGTTGCCGTTTTCACACACACATATGTGATCCATAAGTCCATTGCAGTAGACAAAGCATTTCCCTGAAAAATATTAAAAAAACATTTGTGATCATCTAACATTTACTGTATTAATAAACATAATATTACTAGACCAACACAGTTCACATTCATACCTTTGGGGAAGGGATTTTTCTGCGCTTGCAGTCTGATCTTCACAACATCCAAAGGTGTGACTGAAAAAAGTAAAAACTTACTATGAGGCTTGTATGTATAGACAATTTGTACACTGTACAAATGTTGCCAAATGTGATGTCTTTCTATGCAAAATGTAGATCTACTGTACTTATATAATACACCAATGCTTGTACATGTATTTGGACTGTTAGTAAAGTATGCCAGGTGAGGTAGAATGCGACATGACATGAGTGTTTTTGCATGTTGTATATATTTCACATTACTATCAACCATTCTCAGCACACTATGAACATTTTCATAAATTTGATCCAGATTAGTAATCTGTCACAGTGAACATCAAGTCACTTTTTGTTTTGTAAAAGTTTGAAACAGCAACAACTTTTAAAAAACAAAGCTACAACATTCACATGATTGTTTTCACAACATCCATGTTTGCTTACTGTTTATCTTCTGGATTAACAAATTTTATAAAAGCAATAGCCTGTTGTTTGTTAGTTGCCCCTCAAGTCTAAGATTTTGTAGCCTCTCATCAGCATTTGAACATACCACTTGGACAGACTGTTGAAATTGTTTTGGCTATCGGCTTCATTACCACCACATGATAGTGTACCTTTAACAAAAATCAAAATGAAACAGGATCTTCACTGTGGATTGTCCAAAGTACACTCATTTGACAGATCATTAGGTACATCTAGCTAAAACTAGTGCACCCTCAGACAACAGCCCTGCAATAAATACTAACTTAATGGAGGTTAAAATGCTCAGTTTTTGTTGAAACTGTTTTAGGGAGGTCTTGATTCAACTTTATGGTAATTTTGGACGCTATAGTTTCTATTGAGCGAACAACTGAGTGTGTGATTAGAGACACTTCTCAGTATAACACGTTACAATTAAACAACATCACAATTTACAGGCTACAAATAACTAAAACTATAAACTTGAGTCAATGCCTCTAAAACAGTAGAGCATTGTATTAGACTGCATTAGTTTGAGTTAGGTGTACCTAATAAAGTGGCAACTGAGATGTGGGTGTTAAGTCTTTTAAAGTTGATTTTCATAATGTAATTGAATAGAGTAGAAACCAGTGACTGCCTGGAAGGAAATGAAAACAAATTACGTGGTTTGACAAATTATTAACAGTACTGTTGCACTAAATGAGCTAAAACAGGTGAAAACATCAGTCTGGTTCTTTAAAAGGCTACACATGACAGGTGATTAGTGTCTCACCCAGCAAAGATGTGAGGATGGCTCCGGAGCAGGACGCCACCATCTGTTGAAGTGGAGTAATGCCATTACTGGCTGAAGGAGCAGGGCTTTGACCACTCATACTGTCTTCTTAAAACACAAAGATACACAGTTCGACATTAGACGTATTTTGAGCTGTACGTTAGTTATCATGTATACAACAACTTGCTTTACTAAATGAGCTAATTAGCTGCCACACAAACGTTGGCTTGGTTATTACGTTATTATACAATATACAACAATTCCACCTGCCGTAATATTACATGATGAAGAAAGCTCTCATGCTAACCTGAGTTAGCTAACTAGTTTAGCTAACTTCCTACCTGCTATAGCACCTCAGCATCAACGAAGTCTTCCATGAACACACACATGCCTCTCAGGTTTTGTGTCCCCGACAGTGTGACAGTTGCTACTGTTCTACAGGCTCTAACAGGAAAGCATTGCATACACACGTGTGTATGTTCAAGGGTCGTAACAGCTCAGTTTACACAGCAGACATTACAAGATGACAGTGCCTATGTTACGCAATATTAATTTCAGCAGAGCACATTCTTTTACGTTAAATTAAATGCAATAAAGGATATGAGAACAATTAAATAGTATATAAAATGTTTTAATAAATGGAACGATTTGTCGATGTACATTTTTAATGTATATTTATTTTATTTATTTTTAAGAGCAATGTAGAAACATCACATTCAAACACAAAGGAAGCGTTTACTTATTTCCGGTCTTGCCAGGTTTGAAGTTTCCGTAAAGCTACTCCTCTTCTCAGTTTTTCGATGGTATGGAAAGGACTACAGTAACTTTCATCAAATACAGCCAGGATTAAAATTCGAAGTTATTTAATTACAAAACTGCTGTGAGTCAAAGTTGAAAAGTTAGTGCTTTTAAACGTGATAGTGGATACGTGGCCGGAAAGTCTAAAACATGGCAACATAAACGTCGCCCATCATTGGATTTAAAGCGGGAAAGGGACGTTTAGCGAAGTAGTGACCTAAAAAGTTTACTACAGCTGTATAAAGAGTAGTAATACCGCTTGCCATTGGACAGTCTGCGGTAACACAAGTGATAACACAGCTCTTGTGCCGTTTATTAACGTTAGCTTACGAAATAATGTAACGTAAGGTGAGCAAAGCAGCTAACCGACAAAGCTGTCTGTCCGCTGCGGAAACGAGACACTAACGTTACACGGTAAGATTGCATTTAAAAGTTACCGTCAGTTAAATTTAAATAGCTTGGGGACAATAAGCGCCCCGCCTCAGCTAACGTTACATTGCTTATTGAACACTATTCAGACCCTTTTTTGGTTTACCATTTGTCTTTGTAAATATCTCTTTCTTTGTTTAAAAGGACTTCCTGAGGGCATGTTGACTCAAGACAGGAGGAGACAACAAAAACATTATTTTCTCAATGAAAGAGAATAAAATGAAGCCAAAACGCATCCAGAGGCACACGGGACCCAATTGGCAAGGTAGTGCTATTTGTTTACTACCGTGTTACAATAGTATTTATTTTATTACTAACGCCTGTTTTCATGTTTTGTTGTTAAATTTAAAAACGTAGGGTTAAGCAAATTAACGGTTATTACCACCACTAATATAATGATTATTTTTTCTTTTTATATGTTATAAATCTGCTCCACACAAGCTAAAAAACGATGTCACTTTTATTCAAGATATTTGAGTCCCAACTATCTTCCATGGAAGACTGGCTTTAATTGAAGTCACGTCCAGATACGTCAACTTTAAGTCATTTATATAAGTTAGCCCAAAATCACTAATTTGTCTCAGAGACTTTATAATCTGTACAAAATAGGCAACCCTCTATTATAAAACCCTTGGTTTGGATAAGGAAAAACTTGACATAAAGACCTTTTAACTGGAAAACTTCAGGAAAAGCAACTTCCAGAAGAGACAGGCATACAATAGGCCGTCATATACACAATAGACAGATGTAGCAGTAGTAGAGTTACAATACTGAGACAATACAGGATGACAGAATTAGTATATAACAAACAAGTGTTAGGTGTAATCAGTTAGAATGATTAAAAACAAGCTGCTCTTTGTATTTCTGAAGCTGAAACCATTAAAAGTTTGATATTTGACTGAATAAATGACCGGCCAAATATGGATGAATGATGATCACTTGACTGAGTAGTGACTACTTATTCAAGCACTTCAGCTGAGATTACCACTGGATGTAACTTTCCTGATTGCCATTTTAGGGAAAGGCGTTGGTGGTGGTGACAAGGCAACACTGAGCCAAGCTAAGCCAACATCGCGTGTGTCCTCTCCTGCTCAAGTCAAACCTTTTGCTGGGAAAGTGTTTTACCTGGATCTGCCATCAAACAGAATAGCAGAGGCATTGGAGCGTGACATCAAAGAACTGGGAGGGGTGAGACAAAAGCACATTTTCCCTATGTTGTTTGTTTAGCTGTCAGAATGATTTTTAAATTTTATTTATATAGCGCCAAATCATAACAGACGTTATCTTAGGGCACTTTTCATATAGAGCAGGTCTAGACCGTACTCTTTGACACATTTCGATTAGTACCAAAAACGCTGTTAACATACACAGTATGTTGCAGTTGTTATCCTGGAAGAGATCGGTATAAAGGTCTTAACGCTTGCCCAAAAATCTTATCCTGTTTTTCTCTTGTTTGTCTCTCAGACTGTTGAGAAGTTCTTCAGTAAGGAAATTAAGTATCTGGTATCCAACAAGAGGGAGGCTAAATATGTGCAGTGCCTCAGGCAAGACTCTCCTGTTCCGAGCCCGGACTCCGGACAGAGTTCACCTCACCCTCGCTCAAAGCCGCACCGGCCTGGCAGCTGTGGGGACAACATCAAAAGCAGGTCTCAGGGCCAAACAGACGCAGTGAGTTCACTCTCATTGTTTCATCAACCATAGTTCAGATATGTTTTTAGGTTTATCTCGCTTCTTACCAGTGCTGTTCCCTTCTATCATTTTTACTAGTTATTAATGTCATAGATTTTCATTTTCTGTTATTGTTTTGCAGTTTGTTACAAGTCGAGGGAAGTCTTTGGTGGAGAGAGTGGTGAAAGAGCAGGTTTGTTAAGTCAACACTAATGAGTTTAGTAAGTAACTGTAATTACTTCTTTTGTTTTCTGTGCTAATACACACTTTGCACACTTGTTTGTTTTTAGGAGAGGGTACAGGTGAACAAGATCCTGTCAAATGCTCTGGAGTGGGGTGTGAAAATCCTCTACATAGATAGTAAGTTAGAGGTTCTATCAGTTTGTTACGTTATGTACATTATTTGAATCTATAATGTAAATAATGACTTAATGTTGTTTTATTTCTTTTATGGTACTTGCAGATATAAAAGCATATGTTCAGAAGAAAAAAAAGATAATCAGCAGCCGGTGTCCTGCTGCCACTGCTGTCAAAACAAGTGTAAGTCTATAGGTTCAAATTTTTAAATGTATTCTATATAAAAATTGAATCATATTTTGTTATTATTATCTTCAAAATGATTGGTTTAACATGGTTACATTTATTTTTTTTCTGTCATTCTTTATAGGTCAAAGCTGAGTCAGCAGCAAAGCAAGGCTTTCAGAAATGCAAAGGTAAATGTCTTATCAAGGACTAAACAAGTTTTCTGAGCTTATGTCGTTATTACCCAATCAGTCTTTGTTTTTTTAGCCATAAATGTTGTTTGCTGTTTTTGATGCTTTGCTTTGTTCAAATTTAAATAGACCATCTATGATGTTTGTTCCAGGGGGGCGGATCAGTAAACCGTTTGTCAAGGTTGAGGATTCAAGCAGGTAAGAGACAGGAGGTTAAAAGAAGCTGACATCCATCTACTGTCTTTGAGTTGTTTACATCTATTGACTACAAAATGTTTCTTTTCCCTTCCTAAGACACTACTGTCCCATCTCCCTCACTATGCCAAACATGCCTGAGTTCAACCTGAAGACTGTTCCTCCCTGTAGTCCCTTCTGTGTCGAGGACAAGGATCCTCCTGGGAACAAACAGCGGGGACACGGGTATGGTCTTCTCTGCTTTGCTTTTAGCTAACTTAACATATGGGCAGCACAGTATGTCATGCTTTCACAAGGACCAACATTTTTTTTAAACTTTGCTTCCAGCTCAGAAGTATCAGTTAACATATTTTAACCACTGGGACTACCATATCCCACCTAAAGGAGCTTCAAAGTTAGTTTGCTCCTAGCTCCTTTTTGTATTTTTCAGTGAGCTATGTCTTTTACAGTACTGTTGTTTATTGATGTTCGGTTAATAATGTATGTTCTTAACTAATTGTGTGGGGAAAAAATTAAATTAAAAAGAAATTAACTAAAAACATTTTTGTTTTAAAATAATGCGGTGAAAATAATTGCTGAACTGTGTTTGCATACTTTTATACACATTTATCTGTCATTCAGTCTGACACATTTGGTATCTTTTGAAACTTGAGTAGAATTTAAAGTTCTATGGGTTTGAAAAGTGCTTGTCTGCACAATTTGTGTTGGTACTTTGGGAGCCACCCATCAAGACTGAATGAAAAATGATCAAAATGCAGGAATTCAAACTGTTCTCATCTTAGTTTGGTTTTATTTGTGTAACCTCCGGCCTCCTCTGGGAACAGAGGTGCAAAAGCCTCAGCCAGTGAAGAGAGAGCACACGGCCGAAAGAAGAACAGAGACAAGAAACGAGGCGGCTACTGCGAGTGCTGTATGATCAAATATGAGAATGTTACAATGGTAAGTTATCACATTTGCAAAAGCAAAAACTGTCACTACAATACCATGGCTATAATACAGTTATGAAAATCGTTTATGGTATGTTTTAGATCCTGCTATTTAAACAAAAAAAGTATAGGGTATATTCTGCAGGGCTTACTGTTGTACCAAAAAGTAGTGCCAATATGAACACCTAAGAACTATGCTATTTATTTGAATTAACCACAATTTTCATTTGGGTCACAGCGTAAATAAATGTATTAGCCTCCACTGGAAAGCTGTAATTATCAATTAACTGGGTAATTCTAATTTTTTTGTGTTCAGCATCTACAGAGTGAACGTCACAAGGCTTTCTCCAAGAGTGACGAATACTTGGTGGTGGACAAACTGGTTTCAAGTCTGCACTGCAACTTCATCCACATCAGAACTCAAGTTAAAAAGTAATTTGTCCCCCTTCCTTTAAAACTTCCATCACCATTATATGTTCACAAGAAAATAAATACATGTAAATGTAATCTCATTTAGCTAAATTTGTTTTTGACATATCCAGACATGTTCTTTTATCTTCCTATTCCCCTCTACTCATCTAATTTTTCCTCTGTTTCCTATTAGACCAAAATGCAGTGTTTCCTCTGTTCTGATTGCTCCTGGACCATGTGGGAAAACTGAGCTAAGGCACAAGGGAGATCCTGATACCACAGAGATTATTAAAGAAGAGCACCACCACACTGTCGATGGGCATGAGGGATCTTATTCAGGACACACTTTAAAAATCAGATCAGTTCCTGGTTCTGCTCCTCTGATTCACAGAGAGGGGGACAGGAGGAGCTATTACACTCACTCAGACAGATCCAAGCACAAATCTCTTGCACGTAAACGGCCATGCAGACAGAATTCCATGACTTCTTGCACTCAAAAAGCCGGGCAGGCTCAAATCCCTCAGCTCAAGATGGAAAGAGCTCCCTCTAGAGGTGAATGTCTTGCCTCTGTTCCTTCCAGAGTGACTCAGGTTGACCTGGTGGACCAAATAATAGCTGAAGACATGAACAGCTCAACCTCTCACTTCAATTATATGAATGTACAGAATGACGTTTCCTCAAAAAGCCAAATCAAAACAAATCAACAAGAGGAGTTTGATAAGAAACAGGATTCCTCTGTTCAGGACGGAAACACATTGCCCGACAACATTACTGGACACAACTTCTCAGAAAAGGAAGAAGCGGTCCTTCCTACACAAAGCATCTCTCTGGTCCGGAAAATACAGAGGAGGGTCAGAGTTTATAAACGCAAAAGACGGAAAGTGGACACACATATTGAACATGTAAAGCCAAGTGGCATTCCTAACAACTCCACACTGAACCTTTGGGAGCTTTTTCAGTCAAGTGATGACACGGATGTAGAATTTTGGGGGTTTGAGGACTAGGAAGGGAAAGAGTGAACTGAAGGGATAAACTGGACTATTATTGCTACAACCTAGAACCATAACACATTCTGTGCCATGGACAATGCAAGCCACTAGATTGTTCTTGTCTTCAGAAACATCAGTTTAAAGACGGCTGAATGATCTACAGTGGCTTATTTTGTTTGTCCTGTTATTTTGGTTTGGTCTGATGTGCTGTAGCATTTTGTCCACAGTATTGTATGAGATTTAAAACTTGAAAGAGGTAAACCAGCGTACAATGACATTTATAATTCTTTTTATTGTGGCTAAAATGAAGTTTTTTCACATTTTCTTGAATGAAAAAAATGGTAGAAAATACATTTATTTGGCATTTAGATTTTAAACTCAACACAAACTGTCAAAGTGGACTAGAAAATGTATACAAACTATAATATTCGCTTGACATCTTGATATTGAGTTGCAGCCTTTACAATCCACATGTCCGAAGGCTTAGATATATTTCTATAACTCATCTTGTCTATATGTAAATCTCCCTTGTGATGGGTATAAATTTAGTAAGGGAAATCAATAATAGCTAATTGCTTTTACCTGGATTCAACTGCTATAATTTATATCAGAACTATGAACAAATACACAGCAAGTTCAGCCTCTCAGCTTTAACTCGCAACAATTTATGCATAATAGTTTTATGTGGAGAAAGTTCCTTGAGACACCATGAACTGGAATAAAATACCTAACTAAATAAATACCTAAAGATGACTCTGCTCCACTGAATACTGACTGTTCACTTAAAGGGAAAAGGGCAGCTTTAGTCACAATGTTTTATATTGTAATCTGGAGAAAGATGACTTCCCAGACATGGGGAACTGATTGTATATGTGTATAAAATACATATTGCAAATGTATTTGAATGTGAATGACCTGTAGGTTGGATGTGTGGTACTTGACATTATATATGACATTTTAGGATTCTTCCTAAGTGCACTTAATGACCTGCCTTCATGTGCTTTTTTCCTGATGCATTAGCTCAGCTTCTTCTCCCTTTCCCCTGCGTTTAGTGCATTAGCATAGTGCCCTTGTTCTCCCTCACTGCTCTCAAATGGATGCACGGGGTCAAATGGGAGTCTCCGTGCCATTGACATTAAGAAAAAGACGAGCAGTGTGTTCCAAGGCACAAGCACAGCAATACTGCAAATAAAAAAGGCAAAGGCAACACTGAATGCAGACATTATTGTCATTTTTGCTCCTCTCTTACAGATTATAACTTGCTGCCACTGTGCTTTTACGATCATAATGCACACACTGTACCTGCCTCATACATACTACTCTATATCTGCCATTCCTTAAATGTACACACTTACAGTACAAATGTAGTCTTCAATCCTTACAAGTCTTTAAACTGGTGAGAGAAACCATGCAGACACTGGGAGAAACCTTCCACGACTTTTTATTAAACACATACAGGAAATACTTTATTTTCCCTTGTCACAGTTATCTCAGCTAAGGTGTTTTGTGTCCACTGAATGTAAGCTGGCTGTTTTCAATCCATTATAAACATTAACTGGCTCTAAAATCTCCACACTTAATGTAACAGATATGTAGCAGATGCCTCAGAGCCATATCAGCTCCTTGAGTAAACAATCGTTATGAGTCTGGGAAAAAAAAAAATCCTCATCAGCTCATTAATTCTTGATTTGCCGTGTGGCTCTGGGGCAAGTCCAGCGCCAGGTTAAGCATCTGGTGTACATAAGATTGTGTTGATGCTGCAAACAGTTTAAAGGTTTTGTGGGCGCATGAACAAATTACAAGAAGATAAACATGTCAATGATATGAATGAGAAGCCAGATGAGAAACAGCTCATCGAGACTTGACATTATTTGACATGTCATGATTTTCTAAACATGTTCTTATTTGTTGTTTTGGCAAAACTGAAAAATTTGACAGGACTTAAGGGATAAATCTTGTATTGTTGCAGCCCTAATAAGGGAAAAACAACTGTAAAACATCCACAAAAAAATACCACACGCATATAGGAATTCATTAATTTCCCGTTATTATTAGGCTACTTGGCTTTCTGGAGCTCTGGCAGATGACGGAGTGACTCATGATGATAATAACAGGCAGAATTTGGCAGGAATGGCGCTCCTGCACCAATTTAACATGGAGGGACGTGGAGGAGGAGGTGCGTTGATATCGTCCAGTCCGCGAAAGGCTGGGCCCGCAGCTTTTCTCCATCCCGTCTCCACTACTCGCTCATATTTATGCATTAGGCGTTTCTGCAGTGAGCCGCTGGATATTGATGTGTTTTAAGGAGGTGTCCCCAGCCCTCTCCTCCCCTCCATCCATCCCTCCCTCCTTCCCTCTCTCTCTCTCCTCCCTGCCTCCTCCTTGCTGCTGATCCGCGGGGTCTCGGTGCGCTCAGACGCGCTCGGCGTTCAGACTCGCAAGGACCCCGATGGCCCCCAACCAGAGGGACTGCGCTAACCAGACAACCGGCCCCGGCTTCAAGCTCCCCTAGCGAAGGCAGGACCTCGAGAGCCTGCTCCTGGAATACCGCATTGTTTTATAATTTCCAACAAGAGAGAGAAAGGTGATGATGCTGATGATGCGCCCGCGATGGTGGATTTCCCTTTTGTGCGTCTGTGGATTGATGCACGTCGGTCACCAGAGCAGCCCTAATGACCAAAATGGTAACTGATGCTATTCTAGATATTACGTGAATTATTATCGCGCAATCAAAGCGTTAAATCACCATTAATAGGCCTGTGTTTATTTTTTTTTTATATCATAGCTTCGGCTACCTCATGATCTCCATCTAAAATATGCACGTAGCCTGTGGCTGTTTCACGTTATCAAAGGAAAATAGGACCAATCGACATTTCCAGATGGCGGTGTTAGTGATGAATGTGTCTCTGTATCACTTCCCGCACGGAGGGACAGGCGGGTAATGAAATCCGTGTTTTCCTCTCTGTGCAGGAGACGCCTTGTCGTGCTTGAAGGCTCTTCGTGATGCAGGCAGGTTTGTCGGGAAGGAGGACACTGTGCCTCTCCGCCTGCTCTACAGCAGGCACAACCACAGCCAGATCACAGAGGATGAGCTCAGCACCAGGGTTAAAGCCAGCTCCGGCTCCGGCTCCACACAGGTACACAATATTTTCAGCCAGTCAGGATGGAGAGAGAGGAGTGTCTACATGCAGCCTGTGTGTGCTCTCTGATCCCTGCGTGTTTATGTTTGCGTTGATTCATCTCCTCCTCTGCCCTTGTCCTCAGAGGGGGAATTAATAATTAGTTAATTACAAGAAAACAGAAGAATTATTTAGGCAGGAACAGGCCGCACTAATTAGACTGTCTGCAGGTGCTATATGGGTCATCATTGCCTAAATTTGCAAAAAGCAGACCACTCTGCCTTTGAATTGATATACAATATTCATCTTAGTGATATGTCCTCAATTGTCAAGTTTACTCTGTCCATACTGTACATTTAGGAAATCATCAGTCATCTGGCCAACCAGGATAATTAATAATTTAGTGATATCTTGTGTGTCCGGCTGGGTTGCTGTCCCAGCAGCTGCCTCACCTATACCAGCTCATATCTCATATCCTATTAAGCAGCATTTTTCACTTTATTTATTAATGAAAGCGACCAGAGGGTAGCCTAGCTGCTAGAGCTTGATTGATGTATCTGAGTGGCCGATATTATCAGCAGAGTTTAGCTTATCACAGATATATCGTATGTATAGAGCCATTACATAGTTTGTCCATCAGAGGGCACTGACAAGTTTATTTTTCAACCAAACGTCCCGCTTCTACATATGGTCACAATTCTTTAACAACTAAATTTGAGGAATCCTCATTCAAAAATTCAGTATTGGTTTAAAAAAAATCCAGCATCTTTTGGGCTAGCTGAATATCTGAATATTTATTGTGATAATCTGCAGGAAATGTGTTCTGAAGAGGGATTTATTCCCCAGATAATTCATACATTTAAATAAGGATATAAATTTACACACAAGTTTACAGTTATTTATCATTATTTAGTACTGTAGCCAGTGTTTGGATGTCCGCACCTTCATGTAGCCAAACAAAACACTGTAGCCTAGCAGGTAAAGTGGGCTATGCGTGGGTTAAACTTTGTTTTGCAGTATGTTTGGACATGGCCACCCACAAAATGTATCATGTAAAAAAATAATGCAGAAATCTGTTAGTAGTTATCTAAAACCAATGGCCACAACAATGTTGGTTGACAAGAAAGCCTACCAGAGCCATTTGGCCTTGTCTGATACAGTGCAGTAATAATCATAATGGCTGTAACTGTGTTAACTTATTCAGTTTAGTGAAGCAGCCTCTCGGCTGGGTTCATTTCAAGAGATGAGTCAATTAGCATTGTGCAAACCTGTCATGCGTTTTTAATTTGTGCGGCTTAGCCTTGTGTAGGCTAACCTATTCAGGGCTCAGAGAGTGAAGAGGACTACAGATGGTAGCATGCAGGGAGGTGCTAACCCTTTGTCTCTCTCACACCTCAGACAGAGCTGCAGCCCGATGGGTAAACAAGCTAACAGGAACCATCTGCCACCAGATATAATTTTCCTTTTGAAGCTAATCTCCGTTACATGTTTGTCACGTAACACAGTGTTTCTTTGAACAGGATTTTAAAGCCAGGGGATTTGCTCAAACCATGTCATATCATGCCTAAAATATCATATTTTCATGAGTAATTTTCATGTAATTCCTGAGTTTACAGCGCAGGAGATGTGTTTATTTTACTCTATCTGAAAAATGTATTGTGTACGAGCAATCAGTAACCGTCTCAAAGTTCTAATTAAGCTATTAAATATACATTGCAAGAGAGGAATAGATCCAGGGTAGGATGAGGAGGAGGAGACAGGCAAGTTCTGAGTCTTGTTTCTCCAGAGAATTGAATCTGGTGTGCAATCAGCCGTGATGTCACTTGCACAAAGTTTGATCAGTTATTCGCAGTTTTTAGCCTAAAAACAAATCTGTCAAATAGTTCTGAAAATATGTGACACACAGGAAGTTATTTATAGACTTCTGTTACATTGCCTATTTTCAGTCTCAGACACAAACAGTTTCACCACTGAATGAGAAGTGGGGAGTTCAGCAGAGTGCTCGTGTTGTTTTGGTGGAAAGCCAAACGCTTCAAGTGGACTCTGAGTCTGAGCATGTGTGTGTTGGTTTGCCTTCCTGCCTCTCTGTCTGTGTGTGTGTGTGTGTGTGTGTGTGTGTGTGTGTGTGCAGTGGATTGATAGCACTTACAGTCATACTTCGCCAGTCATGAATGGAAAGTCAGGCTTGCTATAACTCAGAAATCAATGTAAGAAGAGTCAGTGGTGGCTTCAGAATATTGGCCCGGCTCAGTCAAGCTGGGGTGGGCTTTCATTAAACACAATTACTGGTACCTCCTCCCATCATGGATCCAATCTGCCAGATTAGATTTCATCACAAGTGTGCCATGGAAAGGGATTGCCCTTTCTACGTGCTCACACACACACACGCACACACGCACACACACACACACACCTTCTTAACCGCTCATATATGCATTGACCATGCACAGACACACTCCTACAAACAATAGAGTCTGTGGCCAATGGGGACCTCGTGGGTTAAGGTCGTCCTTGGGTGAGCACAGGGGCACCTCCTCAAACGGAAACAAAAAAACACTCACATCCCTCCCTCCTCCCCTCGTCGTCATGCGGTGTCCGGTCTGTAATGAAGGTAGCCCCGTGGGCAGAGTCTGGGGGAGGGTGAGCTGTGTTTTAGCTCAGCTCTGGGACTCCCCTGGACCTGCACAGGAATGATTGTGGGGGGTTCTCATTGACCCAAGGGTCTGTAATGAAGCCCGTACCATATGTGCCCAGAGCTGGGAACGAATCAGACCCTCGTCCAGCCAATCAATCACACACACAGTACATGCAGTCAGAGAAGAAAGAGTGTGCAGTTCTGTGTTTGTGTTCATACATATCATTCCTGCCAGACGAAAATATGGTTCAGTGGGTTTAGGAATTTCAATGAATCATTGGCTTTGTGAAACTGTTACAAAACCAGTCTGCTAAACATAGAAATTAATGATCATCGAAGTATATAGTACATTATGTTGTCCACATACGTGTGTGTGTGTATGTGTTACAAAAACTGTTTTTCTGATTTGTAGCTCCAGTGTTACATTAGATCCTTTGCAGAAATTCAAATTCAGAAGAAGACAGGCCTTGATGACTTAATGAAAACAGTCTTATTCTTACTGCTGATTGGTGCTGAAAAAGACAATGCAGCCATCCATCAATGTAGATGAGAATTGATCCTCGCATATGATAATGAATTGATCCATGAATATGATAACAGCTGCCTTTTGTAATAGTAAATAACCTGTCTTCTCTGCCTTTTTAGGTGAACCATGTGGCCCAAGCAAGCTTTCAAGTCACTGCTTTTGGCAGAAAATTCATCTTGGATGTGGAACTGAATCAGTGAGTATTACATGATTAAGTCTGTCTGTCTCTGTCTGTCTCTATGGCTAGCTACCAAGTAGCTATCTGTCTGTCTGGCTATCGATGTGGCTAGCTAGCTAGTCACACAGACAGCTAATATGTATCTATGTGTCTGGCTAGCTATCTAGCTATCTGTCTGTTGGTCTGTCTATCTGTCCAGTTATATGTCTGTCTGTCTGTCTGGATAGCTATCTACCTATCTATTTATCAATGTGACTGCAGGTCTTTATTGCAGCTGTGTTAGTAGCTTTATTTCTCCACTTGCTTATTAATTTTGTTCATATGCTACGGCTTGGCTGACAATCACAACATTGTTTTGCGTAAATGAAGGTGGATTCATTTTTATTCCCCAAATGTTCATGAAACGACTTTACCGTTCACTTGCTTGTTGAAATGATCCCAGCAGGAGCCACATGTCAGTCTCTCGGGCCTGAACAACACCTCTGAGTAGAAATTCACATTATGTTCTTGTTTAGTGTAAATCCCCAAGCTCATATTGTGCGTTAATCTAGTGCTGACTCCGGTATTTTAACTGAAGTTGGTCATTGTGGTACTGCTAGACAGAAGGTCATATTTTCCTGCTCTCATAGTGCTGTTTATTGCTTGTTTTTGGGAGTGCACTCATAGGACATAAATACCTAATGTGAATGTGTGCTGAAGTGGGCCATTGTATGAATGAATGTATATGTATCTATGTGTGTATATATATGTGTGTGTGTGTGTGTGTGTGTGTGTGTGATTTAGAGGTTCCATCATAATAGGAAATGATTTACGGTAAAGGCTGGAGTACTGCCCTGTCAGACACTGATATTGATCACAGCACTGCTGATGGAAAGTGAGCCACTCTCTCTCCTTATTTTCACTCACTCTCTTGTTGCCTCCACCTCTTACACTTGTTTAAAATCACCCTTTTCGGCAACTTCCTCTCTAAACTTTACCCCCTGTTCCTCTGTTTTGTTTCTGTTTCCTTCTGTCACTCTTTGAGACCATGCCTTGTTTGTCTCATTTAGCCCCAAAACAGAAAAGCCTGTGAACTTGGCACACACATAAGCTGATGCTGCCCTCTCATCACAGCGGAAGTCACTCCCCTACTGAGTGAAACGTTACATCACAGGAGTTCCTAAGTTTAGAGGATATGTTCCTGTAAAGCCTGCAGCTCACTGCATGATGCATTAACGGAGTCATGGATATAAATGTGTTGTCTGCACATACTTAAACGCATATACATGTACGCACAAGCTGTTTAGCACACACTTTCATCAGCACTTGATTTGAAGCAGACTCATTATTCATCTGTGTGACACTGTGTGCTTACAGCGTCCTTTTCCATAATTTCTTTAACTGCATGTGGTGCAAAAAGTCTGTCAGAATATCGACTGAAAGGGAACACTTAAGTGAAATCCTGTTTTTAGCTTACCAGAGAGGGAATTAGCGTCCAACCAGACAACTCTGGGCAACAGTTTGACATGTGTGGTTCTGAATAAGAATGAGAGACAGTGCCATAGAGCATTGTACTGTGTGACGTTTATCTGTTTTATCTAAAACTCCTTGTACTATTAGTACGGCTGAAACGTCAATTAATGATTAGCCAATAAAAAGAAAAATAATCTGCAACTATTTTGTTAATCAATTAATTGTTTAAACTAGCATTTCCTAGTTCCAGCTTCTCAGTTGTGAGGGTTTGCTGCTTTTCTTTGTTTTATTTGGTCAAAAACTGAATGGTTTTAGGTTTTGGACTGTGTGAGGTTTTTTTTTTTTGTTTTTTTTTTACTATTTTCCATCATTTCATAGCCAAAACAGTTAAGAAATGAAACGATTAGTTAATTAATTGATAGTCAAATGATAGAAAATTTAATTTAAAAAAAGTATTTTGATAATCAAGAAAAAAGGCCAAAAATTAAGTGGTTCCAGCTTCTCAAAATGTGAGGATTTGCTGCATTTCTTTGCTTTGTATTATTACAAATTGAATATCTTTGAATTTTGGACTGTTGTTGGACAAAACAAGAAATTTGGGGCTCTGAGAAATTGTGATTGTGTGGCATTTTTCACTATTTTTTGGTATTTAATTGACAAAATGATTAACTGGTTAATTGAAAAAGAAAATCAACAGATTAATCGGTAATGAAAATAATCATTAGTTGGAGCCCTGTGGGTATGGTGGTTGGTGTTGTTTAAGTTGTGGGAATGTTTTGTTTTGGCTCGTCACTCTGCATGCGGCTGCATTCCTGTCTTCGTCCCAGTCCCAGTTGTCTGTCCCTCACGGCAACAGCAGTTCTCCAGTTTCCCTCTGCGAATGAGTACACCCCAGATTCCTCCTCCTGCTGCTGCCCTCCTCTCTCCTCTGTCCTCATCGTCATCCTCGATCACACTCCTCTGTGAGTTCTGTGAACTGATCCCCTGCTTGACAGCCACACTGATTTTGTTTACAGATAGCTTTCATGCCAGACAGAATAAACCCAGTTGATGTGTCTGTGTGGGTGCAGGAGTGGGAGGTATTTTGGTTGAATGGGCCAACATTTTTTGGCTCCCAGTAACAAAACCCAGATCTCTCATTTTGATCAATGAGTGACTCTGCCGCTGTGTATTTTTTGTGTTTAATTGTTGCTGTGAGCAAACAAGAAAGGTGTATTTTTCAGCTTTAGTTGCCGGCTGTGTAGTCTCTAGTGTAGTCTACTGTACGTGTTATCATCATTATCATCCTCTCTGAGCAGCCTTCTCAGAGTCTTTGCCTCGAGTTAATGTTTGGCCATAGACTGTGAATAATAGGAGTGTAGGAGTTTTGTTATAAAGTCATATGTCTTATGAATTCGAAGCACATGTACTTTTTGGACACATGTTAGTTGTTAAATGTAAATTTTCCATTTAGTGCTCTTACTTTCAGATGTGAACATTTAACTTGTTTTTTTTGTCCCCACAATTTTTTAGCAATGCTATTCAGTTCTTATTCAGTTTAGTTTATTCACAAAACTGTTAAAATACAAGTACAATTAGATAAGACATGATGAACACCCTGATAAGCTATAATGCTAGCAGCATGGCTCTATGGATGGCAATGTCTGTTGGACGGTCAGACAACCACTTTGGTCCAGACTGAAATATTTCAATAGCTATTGTACTAGATTTTGTACAGACATGAATGATCCCTGGAGGATGAATCTTACTGACTTTGGTGATCCCCTGACTTTTCACCTAGCGCCATCATGAGGTGAAAATTATAATTTGGTTTATGACCAAATGCCTGAAAAACCCTTGAGAGGTCGCTACCCTATCACAGAACTTGCACAGAGACATTTTGTTTAGATAAGAAATTGGTCAAAATTAGTGTCCATAGCTGTATGGTGAGAATAATCAAGTATATTAATGTGTGTGTTGGTGTCGCTTCATTAGCAACATGCACGAGCCAGCCATCTGAAGTGTGACAATCTATAGAGAGGAAGTCAGGAGGGGGTTGGTGGGTCATGGGGTATTTATTCCCCCTCGCTGTCTTTGTCTTCCTCTAACTCCTCCATCTCAGTAGCCGGCTACAGTTTACCATTCATGGGACTAGAGTGAGCTGAAAATGTGCACAGGATGGGGGGTTGCCTCTCTTTTTAATCATCCTCAACCCCAACACACACACACACACACACACACACACACACACACACACGTCTCCACCCTTGATTGCCCCCTCCCTCCACTCTCACTCTCCATTCAGCCATGCCCTTACTACCCCTTTACCCCGCCCCTCCCACCTGCTCTCGCTGAATAATAGATTGTGCTGTAAGATTAAAGAGGAGTGTGCACACGTATGTGTCTGTGTGTGTAATGGTTTCCGGCTTGTCCATCGCGTGGTGAAAGGGAAACATGCAGTCTGTGTATGTGCACAGTGCAACATATAACTGCCTTTCCACAAAAGTACACTGTTATGATCCGTTAGTCTTTGTTTGGTTTCCTGTTTTATTTAAGTCTTGTCTTTCTTGTTTCCAGTGTGTTCCTGCTCCCCTAGTCTTGATTGTCTGTTGATTGGCCTCACCTGCTTCCTTTTGTGCACCTGCCCCTGATTCCCTCGTCAGTCTCTTCCTATTTGTACAGGTCCTTTTCCTTTGCTTGCTGTCAGTTCATTGTCCTGTGTTGGATGTGCTCCTTGTGCGTTGTTTTCATGTTCCTGTGTTGGACGTATTTCTTGTGCTTCTGCGATTTCCTGAATCTGGACTTACCTGCAAGTAAGCCTTTAATAAATCTTTGAACTGCTTCATCCTCCCTGCCTGTCTGCATTTGGGTCCTTTCCCATGCTGCTCCCCCTATACATCGTAACATACACATACAGTGAGCTCAGGTGTTCGCTGGTACAGAAAAGTTGAGTAGTGGGGAAGCTATACTGTCTGCTGTATATGTAATCAGATGCGTTTGTTGTTTGCTCATTCAGCAGAAATTGTACCACTAAGTGTAGGGTGGGGCTGTACAATCAATATCTTTATATTGATATATTATACAGTATATAAATCCTATACAAAATAATGAAATTGATTTGAGCTAAAATTATTATTAGATTAATTTCTTAGTAGGTTGACAGGAAATTATATTGGCCTCAATCTTTCCAGTCATCTCACAAACAAAAATGCCAACATTTTTTCTGGTTCGTCTACTTGGAACATTTTTCATTATTTTTAGATAATTTATAGACCAAATTATTTATCAGTTAATTGGGGAAAAAAAAGAAAAGCAGATTATTTAGCAATGAAAATGATTATTTGCAACCCTACGTCACAATATGGCAAATGTATGCAAACGTCTATATAAAATAATCAAATTGATTTTCAGTACAATGATGAACCGTGTCCCCCAAAATTATTCTAAACCATCATTTTAAAATTACAACTTGTGTTTAACTAGTTATTCCAAATTGGGTAGAACAATGTAACATGATATGATCATATCACGACGATACAATTTCACTGAAAGTTAATTAAATGATAATATTGAATTATTGACCAGCCCTGACAAAACATTGACCAGACTATTTCATATCGGCTACTATTCATCATATTTCCATCACATTAATTAGAAAAGCTATTATTCTGTCACATGTATTCTATATATATCTATCTATCTATCTATCTATCTATCTATATATATATATATATATATATATATATATTTTCAAACTGCAAAGTTGCTGACATTAAATGATAACAAGTTGGTGGATGATATCTTGATGGTGCTAAAGTGTGTGTGCTTCTGCGTGTGTGCATGTAAGAGAAATAGTGAAGGAGTGAGCAGAGTGGACATGTCTATGTGATTTTTGTATTCACACAGTATGTATGACAATATGTGAGTGCAGAGAAGAACAGGTGGGCACGTCCGACTGGGACTAGAGAGTTTCATAACCTCTTCAGAGTTACGAAATAATCCTCTGCGGCAGCATAAAGAGAAGAGGGCTTCTCCCTCTCCTCATGTGACAGACACTCTGTGTATTATTATTACTACTACTGTGTCGTGTCAGCTTTCCCTGCATGCACACAAATGCTTTATGCTAATGCTATGTAGGGTCAATTACAGGCAATGCTAAATGTATTATTCATCTTTGTGAAGGAAGGGTGTGTGTGCACCAGGGATGACGGTGTTAGTGGAGAGGGGGCTGCAGGGGATAGATCACTGATATAGCCATGGGGTCCCTCCAACTGCCTATGTTAGGCAAGACGCTAACCAAACATCCTATGGTTCATTGGTTTGATGAATGTGTGCGTATGTGTTGGTGCATCTGTGCATGGGCAGGAATGTGTGTGTCTGAAGAGAGGAGGGTTGTACCATCACAGTCGTCAATATGATGTGAGCCCTGAAAAGCTGCTGCTGCAGAGTGTTTGTGTGTGTGTGTCGTCTCGTTTGGGCCTCAGGTGCAAGAGGCACGTAAAATGTTGTCTTAATTAGAGATAACAAGACTGGATCGAAAAGAAATGAGGCTCAGACGGAAGAGGGGAGGATCAATACTTAAGAGGACTCTGTTTCTTTAATTACACTCAGTCTTGTTGTTGATTTTAAATTGAGTTTTGGATCACCTTTAAAGTGGACTAACTTGCACCTTTTTGCCTTAATTCTTTGAGTCTTCATTTTCATCATTCTTGATAACTGTTGCTGTTTCCTCAATGACGTGCTGGTAGTGACCACACGTATAATCTATAATCACTGTTGGACTGTGTGATTATCACCCTAGGTGTCAAACTTGCAAAACTTAAAAGTATCCTGTGGAGTTTTCTTGCAAACAAAGTTATGTTTACATTCATTGTTATCCACCAAAATGCATTTTGTGTGTCCTTGAGACTTGACAAATGTGTTGAAAGCATTTCCTTCCTCATACAACATTTGAAAAGCTGATTGTTTTTGAATATTTTAAACCATGGATTGTTAGATACATGTTTGCCAGTAGCAGTCTTCTTCCTTGCGTGTTACTGCCATTTGTTATGTACACAGGAAGCAAAGAACCAGATATTTTCTAACATCATGCTCATTGTTTGTATTGATGATTCAACTGGGAAAGTTTCTTGCCTATCTAAGTGTTGTGCTCTAAATACCAGTCATCTAACAGTGTCTTTGTACAAAATGAGTGGGATTTTTATTTTTGGAACCCTGGATGACCAGAATATCTTCTCCTACTTGTTATTGAGCAGCATCGTGGGAGGAGTCGCTGGTTCTAAAAGTATTTTGTACCCAACAATAAGCTCTTGTTCACTTGCAGGACAAATAAGTGATCAAAATGCCACTCAGCTGATATCATGTTCATGTTCACTTCACGCCTTTGTCTGACTTTGAGTGGACTTGACCATTTGATTCCTAAAATATGTGTAGGCGTCTGGCTGCATTGGACCGTGAAAGGTGCTGATGCTGTGGCGTTATCGGTGTGCCTCCCTGTGCAGTTGTGTGCGCGTACATGTGTGTATTTATGTGTGTGTTGCTTGTACGTACATGTGCACGCAGCCTTACATCTCCACATGTATATGATTTAACTCTCTCTCTCATGTCCCGTTCTAAGATAATTTCTCATCCACCCGTGTCTTGCTCCCTGCATCTTGACATCGCTTCTTCAACCTCCACCTCTGTCTCTCCTCCTCCGTTCCCAGGTCTGTAATTTATTGCAGAGAGGCGTGATCTGATTTACTGCAGACTTAATGAGAAAAACACAGAGAGGGGAGTGTGTGTGTGAGTGTGAGTGTGAAAGAGGGAGAGGAAGAGAGGTTGAGAGAGAGAAAGAAATAGTTAAGGATGAAGAGAAAGAAGAGGACAGAGAGAGAGATGTGTGGATGTCCTTCATGCACCCTTGAGTCTTGGTGGGTGGGTTGAGTAAGTGCAGGAGATAGGAGAGATAAAGTGGAGTGTGCATGCTTGAGGGAGGAAGGTACTCTCCTCTCCATCTCTTTCTTCTTCTCCTTCTCCTCCTTCTCCTCTTGCCTCAGGCAAGGCTTCTCTCTTTGATCTGTGTGTCGTCTGATCACACACACATGCACACACTTTAGCTATTACATTGGGATTTATGTTTGTCTGTGAGCAAATGCAGTGCTCACAAACAGAATATTACAGATTCTGTTTGCTAAGTGGCTCAGCGTCACATCCAGGATTGTGTATGTACAGTATGTCCTGGTCTATAAGGGAGTGAGCGCATGTGTGTATCTGAGTGTGTTTTGCAGTTTGTGGTGTGCCAGGAAGGTGGATACTAATGGATGGATGGTACCAGTAACAGCATGTAAATTAATGCATATGTTTTTTGAGGGTGTGTTAGTAAAGACGTGTCACACTTCAGAGGCCCTGCAGGACATCTTTAGGCATTTTTGAGAACAGATAAACAAGTTAAGATTAAAGGACTGTTCACAATTTTTAAGTGTCTCAAAATTTGATTTGTCTAACTCACTTTTTAAGCCTCATGCATTTTTGTGCAGAACGAGGACTGTGGATTTTGTCCCCCATCACTTACATTGGGATCGTGTTAGGATGGGATGGATGGGAAACTGTTTTAAAGTACAAATTGACATGTGAGTATTGTTTTAAAGAGACTAGATAAACAAGAGAGAGAGCCTACAGCCATGCTAGCAGCTCTGTGAGGCTGTACTTAGACACAGCGGTGCTTTGAGCTAAATGCCAACATTGGTATCTCATGCTCACATGCTCCTTGTGAGCATGAGATACCAAAGCATATCACCAAAGTTATTACAATTCAACATGAATATCTGGTCAAAATTTCTTGGCAATCCATCCAATAGCTGTTGAGATATTTCAGTCTGAACCAAAGTAGTGGACATTGCCATCTTTAGAGCCACGGCGCTAGTGTGGACATATTCTTGTGTTTGTAGACTTTGCAGGATGTCAAGCATTGAATTACCAGCTTCCCCTTTTATGCTCTGATAATTTTTTCTCCCCATCATTTTCTTTGATTTCTTTCGCCCCCCCCGCCCCTTCTGTCGAGCCATCTCAACTCAGTATGGAGGATTAGTGGAGACAAAGAGAGATCCAGGAGCTGACTCTCACTGAAGACAGGGACAGGAGGAGAGACTGTTGTTCTCTCAGCAGGAAAATATACTAATGCCTCTCTAAACACTATTGTCTCTCATAGATTACTCCTTTTCCCCTGTCATGCTGAATAAAACTGTCAGGAGATTAACTATTTAACAAATTTTACCACTGCGCAAAATCTGATGGAGTCGGTGGATGGATGGAGAGAAAATGTACCCACAAACAAACACATAATGATGCATGTAAGGGCATAAAACAGAGTAATCTTAACAGTGAAACATAAAAAGTAAACAAGTCATGATTACTTAGTCCCAAGTGTACAGGGCTCCAAAAGTCTGTCTCTGTTTCTCTATTGACTCTGTTTACATGGCATGGAGTTCTCAAACAATACACATGTTGTAACAGATACAGATCTGTATGTTCTTCTTCATGCCCACAACATCCCCAACCACTGCATAATTCAGTAGTCAACTCTATTTGGCTTGTATGTTGCATGCTATAGGCCCAACTGCATAATGGACCCAAGACTGCAGAGAACGGGAATATACGCTTTCTGTTTGATTCTTCCTTTTTTGTTGTTGTGTTAGCGTAAATATTTCTTGTTTGGGAGTGTCAGTATTCCCTGTGCAATAAGAGGAGGGATGCCAGTGAGTATTCCGGTGGAACTGCATGTCTGATAAGTGATTGGAGAGTGAATGAATTATAGCCTGGAGACCTTTAATGAGGCCTCAGTGGGAGGGAGGCGGTGGTGGGCAGGTGAAAGCAGCTGCAGCTTCCCCTAAAGAGAAACCTCCACCCCCCTCCCCTCTCCTTCACCCCTTTTCATGTCTTTATTTCTCTTATCCACCTTTCCATCTTGCTGCACCCCCCATGTTTTCTCCGGTGCTCTTCTCCCTTCTCCTCTCTCTTTCCTCAGCTCTCCCCCTGTCCTCATTACGGACGCCTGACACAACACATGCTCGGTCCATTGTGTGGCGGTGCCCTTTTATTACCAGGTTATATAATAGAAAAAATCCATATATGGAGCAGAAGTCCATTTGATGACTGCAGTGCTGGTGTGCAGATGTGTATGGACGTATGAGTGCAACTGATAAAATTTGCTTAATTTAGTTTCACGTTATGTTTGTGTGTCTCTGGGATGTTGGGTGCATTAAGAAGAGTCTTTGAAAGCAGCTAGATTGGCCTGCGTGAAAGCAATGAAAAGCCTGCTACCTCAACACTTGTGCCAATCCGCTCACGCACACACATAAACATTAGTCCTGCCAATCTGTCCTTTTTGTGGTGTTTTTCATCCCAGTGGCACGGCGGTGCCAGGCGACTCAGATCGTGAGAGGAATTTTAGACCACACGGAAACTTGGTGTGTGTGTGTGCATGATTCACCTCAGGAGATTGAACTGGGTTGCCGGAGCAGATGTCTTCGACCCAGAGCAACTCACAACAAAATGCTTTAAAGGAAGGATGAAGTTTGATGTGACTGACAGCCAGACGGACTCAGTGAACCCACTGCTTCAGTCAGTTTTTACCTCCTGAAGACCCACTGAATAAAGTTGAATAAGCCTTTTCAGAGCAACATTTTCCCAGCTGAAGCAGCGTCAGTGCTCTTGGGGGTGTGTGTGTGTGGGGTGCCTGACATTAAAGTGTAGAGAAAGCGAGAGAGGGATGGGATTACTATGTAAATGGCTGTCCTAGCTATGAAATCTTGTGAGCTGAAAGTAAGGGTGCCTGTGGATCCACCTCCGAAATCTCCTCCAGGCCTGATTGACAGCTGGAGTATTTAAAAGAGCAATGAGCTGAGAGAATGACAGTAACGGACACATCTGGTCTGCACAGACACCTTTAGCTGCCAGATGCCACACAAATATGTCTGACATGAGTTAGACCACTTGTAAACTTCCGCCATAAATCTGTTGTGATGATGTGATAATTTATTACATTTATAAACAATTGCATCTATTTCTGTTTTCCCTCATCCCTTGTTTCCTGTTTATTCTTGTTACTGAAGTCCTGAGCTTCGTTTTACAAACCGCCTCCCTCTGATAATCATTTATGTTGAAAGTTTGTAGCGTTTATGTCCACAGAGAGACAGATCACATGCAAACAGCGCACGAGAATAAGTCTGTGTTTCTATTTCTGTCATTTTTTTGTGTTTGTTTCCAAGTCAGAGTGACGCTACAAAGAGGTCGTGCACAGTTATGCATTTATACATAAATGTGTATGCATGTTAACAGGATCAGGGGGGACTGTATGCATTGGTGGGGAGATCTCTGTACATTTGTGTGTCAGTGTGGGGGATGGGGTCGAGGCTGAGTTTGCGTCTTTGTCTGCCAAATAAATTATTTAAATCCCCCAACAATTAAAGCTGAAATCTGTTATCAGCGTCCTCCATTAGAGGCCTGTGTGTCTGCCTTGCTGCCTCAGTATGCTCCTCGCTTGTTCCCCCCGTCTGGGCTCAGCGTGAGACGGAATAAAGATCACAAGCTCTGAATCTTAAACACACATCCCAGCAGAACAAAGGCTAACAGCGCGCGCCTGTGACCCAGGGATACGTGCACACACCGAATGTCTTCATCACAGGAGCGTATGAATATTTTGACGGCGGTTCTTTTTGATGCAAAATGTTGATCAGATGTTGCGTGTGTTACGTGTTTAATTTGCATGATGTTGTTGCAAGTCTGAGGTGATGTGTGACCTGAGGTTGGAGGGTGTGAAGAGTGTGGGGGTTGCCTGTTTTACACATAGACGTCACAGGGGTTTTTCAGGAGAGAGCTTCATGGCGGTGCATCATGGGATATCTGTTAGAGCCCTGAGCTCTGCATTCACACCTTGTGCCTCCCTCTCTTTAACTTTCACTGCCTCTTTCCTCTCCTGTCTCATTATTCCCCCCTTGACGGCCATTCTCTCGCTCTTTCCATTTCATCTGACTCTCTCTCCTCTTTCCCTGCGTATTTTTTTATTGCTGTAGCAAAATGCCCATTAGTCATCTTAGAAAGCAGCCTCCTTCCCCTGTGCATGTATGTGCACGCTGATGTCAGGGGTTTTGTTCAAATAATATACGGAATAACATCTTTGGAAAACTTTTACTTCCTGAAAGAAAGCTCAGTTGATATTTGAAAAACACACGATGTGTCTGCCTTCAGGAGCAAAACACTTTTCTACCATCTGCCTTATTATGACTCATTACAGTAACAGCCTGTCCTTTTGTCAAAGATATCACCAATTTTGAAATGGTGGATATAAAAAATCTATATCTAGAGTTGGTCAATGACAAAATGGACTTATAGATTGGACATAGATCTTTAAGCGGCATTATCAAAATTTTACAAAAATCTACATTCTTGGAAATAACCTTTGCTTTCTTGCTGAGAGTCCGATGATTGATACCACTCATGTCTGTACACCAAAAATTTAGCCACAGCAGGCACGAGGTTAGCTTAACTTAGCATAAAGACTGGAAACGGGGAAACAGCTAGCCTGGCTCTGTCTAAAGGTAACAAAATCCACCCACCAGCTTCTCTAAAGCTCACTAAGTAACATATTAGTATTTCTCAATA
Source organism: Maccullochella peelii (assembly GCA_002120245.1). Lineage (NCBI taxonomy): Eukaryota > Metazoa > Chordata > Actinopteri > Centrarchiformes > Percichthyidae > Maccullochella > Maccullochella peelii. The sequence continues at coordinate 58,528 of LKNJ01002198.1, forward strand.
GTTTAATCTGTACAAAAACTGAAATATAAAAATGACACATTGTGGTTTTACAGGGAGTTACTTGCTATTTCTTGGCTGGACGCAGTGACTTCCTGGAGTCTTGTCGTCACCTTGAGGTTGAGGTAACAAAATCCAAAGTGTTAAACCATAACGTGTACACTGTGCTTTATTTGTACCTCTGGACAGAGATAGGCTAACTGTTTCCCCCTGTTTCTTGTATTTATCATAAGCTAAGCTAACTGGCTGCTGGTGGTAGCTTCAAATTGATGATATCGATCTTCTCATTTAACTCTGAAAAAAGCCATCACCTTAGGAGACTACATCAAATGTCGACAGTCCAAAACCCCCAAATATTTAGTTTACAGTAATGTAAGCAGTACGTACTCTTTATTAAGAGCCTGGAAGCATCAAATGTTTGGCATGTTGGCTTGAAAATGTCTAAAAGATAAACCACTATCAAAATATTTGCAGGTTAATTTTATGTGGATTGATGAATACTGTAACTAATCGGCTTCTGTACAACCAAAAGTTCTGTGTTGAATGTTTTCCTACATTTCTCGTACCTTTTTCTTTTCTTTAGTGAATCCTATCAACACAACTAAAGTTTAAGATGTCATGTCCAAGTATTTTTTACTGTAAATAGGAGGGTTTTTGCAAATAATGAGAACTATAATGTTAAAAAACTAAACACAGCTTTTTTCTAACCCCCTGAGAATGATTTATTATTCACTTTATGTAGTTTTTATCTGTATAATAATCTTTGAATATTTTTCTCCAATTTTATTTATTTTAATATATCTTAATTAATGCAGTGACATGATATTTATTGCCATATTTGGTGTAAATCTCCTCACACTTTCACCCACATTTTCCATCCCTCACTGTACGCTCAAACTGTTTATGTGACACTGAAAAAGAGGCTGGTTTGTTTGGTGAGTGAGCAAGATGAAAATTCATCCCACCTACTTGTCTCTTGTCCATGTTGGATGGATGGATGTTGACAGGAAGTTGGAGTTGATTGATTGCTCTCTGGTTCAGTGTGGCGAGTGGCCTGTTCAGATACCGTTATGTTACTGTTTCGGTTGCACATTTTTGTTCCAATTCCTGACTGATAAACACAGCAGTCTTGCCAGTGATTTAGTTTTTTTGCAAAGTATTTCCCTGATTCAGCAAAAGTAAACTCAGTTTAATCTGATAAAAATGAGCTTGTTATGCTGATTGTACTGTTTGATTTCCATACTACTCTCTTTTGGTGCAAGGTTGGCTTGGATTTGTTCTTAGCATTTGCATTGTGTGTGTGTGTGTGTGTGTGTGTGTTTGTGTATACACGCCTCAGATTACTGTTGGCTCTGGCACTGCTCACTCAGTGTATATATAAAGTAATAAAAGCCCACTCCTGTCTTGTGTTTATGTATGCGTGAATGTGTGCCTGTGTGTAAGTGTGTGTATGTGTGCGCGTCCATGGTCAGGTCACCTATTTGTGAGATAAGAGGCTAAAACTTTTAACTGTATTATATTTTGAAATAGGCTGTAGAAGGGACAAATCCCCATTCATATGCTGCATTCCTGTGTGTGGCTTTGTGTGCACTATAGCTCATACATCTCTGTCTCAGATTGGACCTGCAGTGTGTATCTCCATTGGGATTCTTGGGTCCAGCTCTGCTGAGAAAGCACACACAGACTGATTTCCTCTTATTTATGCCACTCTTTCTCTTCCTTGCTCTCTCAATTTATTTCCTGCCTCCTTCCAATTCTGCCTGTGTCGCTTCTTTTACTCCTTACTAACCTTCACTTGTCCTTCATTCCTCAGATAGACACACACACACCAGACATTTGCTAGAAGGCTGGATTTGTATAATTGTGTTTGTGTGCTAGAAATAGCCTTGTCCCGGTACGCTGGTCATAATTAGCCGGGCTGATGCTCTGAAGCCCTGTGCTGCCAAGACTGAATACAATCATCCTATAAAATACAAGCACACTTGTACAACTGAGTGACACTTGAAATGAAAATCACAAATTTTCTAACTTTAATTCTCTTTTGTCTTTCTTCTCTGTTCCCAGTGATCTGCTGTCTTCAGGGTACGTGGAGAGACATTTGTCAGAAAGAAGGACTGTCGTCACCAATGTAAGATTCTGCAAATCATCTCTCCTCATGTTCACTCACACTTTCACTATGAGACTATTTGCAGTTAGAATAGAAGCTACAGTGTTTTTATGGCACCCTGGTCTTGACATTAAAACCCCATTTACCCCTGGCATTTCCCTGCAATCTGTATCTGGTTATGTGGATAGGGATAAAAGGACGTTAACGCAAGGTGCAAATGCATGCAGAACGCATTGCTTTCAAAATGCTGTTGGATCAGCCAAAACACATCTGGAGGTGGTCTGGTTTGAACTGTAATCAGATCTCAACCACGTTCAAATACAATCTGTACAGTTTGAACACATTCTTAAAGCTGCTGTAATCAATATTTTTACATCAGCAATGGATCAAATGACTGTGTAATGTGAAAGGTGTATTATCACCGGACTCTGCAGTTCCCCTCAGCTCTACGGAGCGTTTCAGCATCTTTCAGCTCATTGTTTTGGTTTTACGGCCCCAAGCTTTACTGTTTTGATTCACTCTTACTGCTCTCAGCTGCATCGTTTTCAACCGCAGTGAAAAAGTTCTGATAAACAGACTGTACATGACTTGCTCAGCACTAAACAGCAGACAGACAAAGTTAGCGTCTTGCTGGTGAACGTAGTGGAGCATTTAGCAGCTAAAGAGCCATGCAGGGTTAGTGGCTACAGATAACCCCTGTAGCTTTTTTCAGTGGTAAAATAAATGGAGCCCGTACAGCAGCGCCGCCTCTGTTGACCTGAGTGGGGTCCACCAGCTCCGCCTGCCTGATTTGCATATTGAGATTCAATCATAGTGTGGGCAGAATTGAGAAAACAAAAACCCTTATTGATACCAAGTGTAAACGTAAAGGTCTGTCAGATGTCATTATCAAGATAACGTATTGAGATACAGATCACACGTTAGCACCAGGTGTATAATGTAGAAGGGTTCAATTTAACAAGATTAGAGATAGAGTTGTTTAATACAATGTGGTGAAGGCGTAGGTTTACCCGACACTGATTCCAAAAAAACAGACCAAACGACTCCACTGAAGATTTGTTCTCAGCTGTGTGTTGTATCGATGCAATTTCCTGTAGACCCTACAGGTTCTTCTCCCTCCCTGAGCCTTTTATTGGCTAATCAATGTGCTTCTTTGCACACACAGAGGAATCACAGCCCATCCAGTCTTTGTTCAGCTTAGATTTCAGAGGACCAAAGTGGAACTGAAACTGTGGCCTAAAACTTCAACTAACATGAAATTAAGATTGCTGTGATAATCCTATGATATCTGGACTTCAGTTACAGGACACCCACTGAGGCGTCGTGTTACATCACATAAGTGGGGGGATTATAATGGTCAGGATTTACTCAGCTAAGCAGCAGATTAGTGAGATATTAGATACTTTACAAAGAATGATCCAAATTATTACACCACATATTGTCTGATATAGTCATTTGGTAATTACGGAACTTATTATAAAGCAATCTTTCTGTGAATTAATTCACCTTGTAGATGAATATCCAGAATGTACCCTGTCTGCAAACTCTATTGTCATACTTTCCTTTTTAAATAGTGGAAAGAATAAGAGGCACCTTGCCTCTTTATTAATGGCTGCTGTTCAGGAAGGTTAATATGAGACAAGCTCCTGTTTGTTACTCTGCTCACAGAGGTCAAAATGTCAGCCGTCGTAACACAGCTGCTGCTGTCATAGGTCTACCTCAGAATCCCCTCTGTTCATGTAGTACATGGGTAATACAGGTAGTAAATACTGCTAAATGTGGTAACAGTTCTAGCTTTCTGTTTAGTTTATTGTGTTGAATGCAGGAAAAATCCCAAATCCTCATTTAGCACAAAAACACATTCCACTGTTCAGCTAAAGCTGACATGATGCTACTGCTGTCTATAATGGAGAATAGACGTAATTATTGTAAAAATAAGTTGTTTTTATTGCTACAGATATAAGGGACACACCTGATTTGACAAAAAACTTTAAATTCCTCAAATTTAGCTTTGTTAGACTAATGTAAATTACTTATGTAATTTTGGCTTTTTGTGCTGAACAATGATTGTGAAAACTTTCCTACATTAAATCAATTGCATTGATTGATTGTAGATGGAAAGCTGGAGCTCTGTGTCCTGTAAGAATAAAAGGCTCAAACTTACTCAGTGTTTTAGGGGTTGGAGGTATGGATGAAATTTATCACTGTATATGTAATTTATTCTGGAAAATCAACTGAAACACTGTTTTATAAAGTAACCAGACAGGAATGTCCAATTCATCAAATTATGTACCTGACAAATCAGTGTACTACATCACATTGATGCAATGATTTTGTTTGTTTATTTGCAGGATACAATGCACATTAATCAGCACAGACATTTTAAAAATGTCAATGTAAATGTGCCGGGATTTGCATAATAGCTCATTTGCGCCCATAGTCCCAACACTATTAAAAACTGATGACCGAAAACTGATGAAAAACATTATTCATAATGAAATTTAACACTGTGTCCTAACAATTGAAACCAATCAACAAGTATAAAACAGTACAAACAAGCTAGAATCAATCAATATAAACACAATATATCGTTACAAGAATTTCCATAGTGGATAAATTATATCTCTGAATGATATGACCATGGTGATAATAACTGAGAATAGAGTACTTTAAGTTTTTATTGAGTCTATTGGCCTTAATATGGAAACGCAGTTCTGCTTGTTAATCTTTAGCACTGCTCACAATGGCATGATACAGATGTTACAAAAGTATAAATACATATGTGGTAAGTGCAGGTAGACTGAATTAAAGTGCCACATCAAGCGTGAATACTGTCCATGCTCAAATAAACTCCATGTGCGCACATAAACACACTTTCTGTCTCATGAATAGTAAAATATGATATATATTTGTGTATTTTCCTTATTCCTATTCATTATCTAATTGCTGTGCTCAAACTTTCACTGACATTCAGAGGGCAGAGTGTCCTACTTGTTTACCAGCTGTCTGATCCTTTTCATTGTGCATTGTGATGATGATTAATTACTTTTATATGGGTCTAAGGAGATCACAGATCAGACCAATTTAGCAACACACACACACACACACTCTCTCTCTGAGGATGTACCCACGGTGCTGGGTTTTGGGTGTTTCTTGCCTTGATGAGAAGTAGAGCAGAAGGTTCAGGGCAACAGGGGGAGGAGAGACGCTGGGATAGTAGAGCACAGCACCACTTATAAATAGCCCTCTCTGTCTCTTCATTTCACGCTCCCTCTACGTCTCTTCACCCAACCTCTCTCTCTTCATCTGTGGCTCCATTTAGGTTTATCTACCTGACCTGTACAACTTCTTCTGTTGCACCCCATTCATATGTTTCATCTGTCTGTCAGTATAATGCACTGCTGTTAGCTGTGATTTAGTCTTATTTGTCTTATTTGTTAGTTCTGGCCATCTTGGATGTGATATTGTAGATATAGAGTTAGAGAGAGTCAGGGTTAGTATGATACATGCCTCTAGCCTCAAGCTTATAGCTTGTTTCCTTCGTCCTATAAGAATCAAACTCAGAAATAATAGATAAGAGTGACATAATTGGGGCTGAGTGAGAGCAGAGAACCGTAAAACTCAAGAACAACAAAACAAACTCAAATCAAACTCGGCATGACTGACGCAATTTCACTCCTATAATTCAGTGATAACAATGAATGCATTACATTTGTATTGCTATATATTTGAGGACCCCTTTTAAAATTCATAGGTTCTCTGAAGCTTAACAGTAAACTATTTGTCACTCTAATTCCTGTAAACCTAAAATAGCTCTTTAAGGAAATTAGCACTATCAAAATTATGTGGACAGGCATGGCCACATAATTTTGTGTAATTAAAAAGTTATTTATGGTTTGAGCTCAGCCCCTTAGTTCCAATTAAGAGAATAGTTTGGCATTTTGGGAAATACACATCTTGACTTTCTTGCTGAGAGTTGTCTGTACAGTAAATATAAAGCCACTGAGATGGTTAGCTTAGCTTAAAGACTAGAAACAGGGGAAAACAGCTGTCCTAAAAGTAACAAAACCCACCCTACCAGCACATTTAAAGCTCACTAAGTAGCACATATCTTCTTTGTTTAATCCTTACAAAAAAGCAGCAGTAAACAGAGTAACTTTCTGGAGTCTCCACTGGTTGTCCAGCAACCTCTTGGTGATGTCAAGACTCCAAACAAGAGGTAATATATTAATTAATGAGCTTTAGAGGTGCTGGTAGGCACTTTTTATTTATTTTTATTTTTTTAACCTTTGGACGGAGTCAGGCTAGCTGTTTCCCCCTGTTTCCAGTCTTTATGCTAAGTTAAGCTAACCAGCTGCTGACTCCAGCTGCACACTGACCACACAGACATGGGAGTGTTATCCATTGTCATCTAACTCTAAGTGTATTTCCCAAAATGTCTAATAATTCCTGTCAGGAAAATCTTAACGCTACAACATACAATGATATTTAGACAGTGTGCACTTCCAACTTTATGGCAACAGTGTGGGGAATACCCTTTCCTGTTTCAATATGAAAAAGCCAGGTCCATAAAGAAATAGTTTACGAGTTTAGAACAGAAGAATTTGGCTGGCATGCACAGAGCCCTGACCTTAACCCATCCAATACTTTTGGGATAAACTGGAAGGCCCATTATCAGGGGCCGACCTCAGTGGTGCTATTGTGGCTGAATAGGTTTTCACATACCTTTGGCCATGTAGTTTAGCAAAAACAACAAACGCATACATGCATCCTCACACAAACACATAAGACAAGCGTGGATTGGGATGAAGTCCACAGAGAGACAGCTGGAGGTAGAAGTGGACGAAGCAGTATCAGACTGTAGAGCAGAAATTGATCCTCTGATAAAAGCTGCGTTTCCTCAGGGAGACCGGCTTCCTGCCTAATGGCTGTTAGGCAGCGAGAGATGCACCAGGAAGAGATGGCCTACAGAGCACTTAGACACTTAGACATCATACACGTCTATAGAAAATAAATGTGTGTTTACGCTCGCAGAGAGGGGAAGAAACGCACACACACAAAGACAGATGGAGATGGAGAGTATGAGTGGTTGACGGCGAGTCACGACAGAGATGGAAAAAACTTTACGAGTCACCGATGCTGTGGCCTCCTAGTGTAGGTAGAAGTTGGGATGGATGGAGTCACAAAGCAGCTAACACACAGATGGTAGGATGTGAATGGGTTAATCTCAAAGTCCCACACAAACATACAGTACATGTACACACACCACTACACCAGATCGCACTTCTGTGTGTTAGCAAATTAATTCTGTGTGATTGATCGCTCTGAACTCATTTGCTGATGGAATATGGTAATGAAATATATTTTGCTCTCTGTTTGAGTGTGTGAGACATTTTAGGAAGCAACCACGTGTATGACCTTAATCTGTGGGTGTTTGCGTTTCGCTCACAGGGAGGAGAGCACTGCTACTATCAGGGGAAGGTCAGAGACATTCCTCACTCCTTTGTGGCTCTCTCGACGTGTCATGGATTGCAGTAAGTACAATATTATGTGTGTCTGACTTTATATATGTGTGCATGTGTGTGTTTCTCAGTCAACATTGCTGCCTCTGTGTCTCCAGGTCCTGGGCCTTGCTCCCATTTATCCATTAGGTCAGTGTAATTAGTTTTAGCCAGCCTTTCTCTGTCTGCATTTTTCGTTACACAGGTTATCATTCACCCAGACAGGTGCTGCTCAGATGTCTTCTCTTCTTCTTTTCTCTTCCTGTCATTGGTATTTTTAGAGTTTGTGTTCCAAAGCAGCGCTCTGTTGAACAGAAGCAAAGCCTTCTGGGAGAAATGCATGTACACTGTATATGTATGAGTTAGTATATGTGTGATTGTGCGTGTGTGTATATATGTGTGCGTGTGTGTATAT